>CAEGAF010038189.1:0-13660 GCA_903067075.1 Micropoecilia bifurca | reverse complement strand
ATAATGCGGTGCGCCTTATATATGAACAAAGTTTTAAAATAGGCCGTTCATTGAAGGTGCGCCTTATAATCCGGTGCACCTTATAGTGCGGAAAATACGGTAATTTATTTTCAAGTCTAGTCTGCAGCCCCCCTGAGCCACAATCTTATGTCAGATTGGATGGAGAGCAACTGGGGGAAATTTTCATAAATTGCTGCAGATTATTAACTGGATATAGGTTTGGATTTTTTTCCAGCAAATAAATAAGCTTTGATTTAAACCATTCCAGTGGAGCCGTGGCTGCATGTTCAGTGTCTTTCCATTCATCAACAAGTTTTCTTCCATGACTTTCATTTCTAACCAGTTTCCCTGACTCTGCTGCAGAAAAGCATCCTTACAGTCTGATGCCAGCACCATCAATGTCCCCCAGGTGTTTCCACTGATGTTCACCAGACAGTGTTTTTCTCTTGAATGAAACATTACATTTTGGTCTCATCTAACCAGGACTCCCTCTCCTGTCTTTATAGGTTATAAGAAACTGTAAACAGAACATAACTCTGGTTTAATAGTCTCCACAGCATCATGTTCGTTTCTTAATATTCTCACTATAATATCTCCTCTCAAGGCAAATTGCTTATCCTGGATTTTCTTTAGGTGAATTAAGGTTAAGGGAGTCTGAAAACAACTACAAGCCAAGCTTTTCAGATTTCTATTTAGAAAGAAAAAAAATAAATCCATGTGTTGATTTTTGTCTACTTTCCAGTTATGGACGAATTTGTGTGACATAAACTCTTAAAGGCCTTATCAGGGTCTGTGGATGTAACATGACAAATGTGAAAGAGCTTAAGCAATATGAACACTTTTGAAAGATACTGTATAATTACCTTCATTGACTTGTACAGCCGTTCAGCAAAAAATGCTGGTTTATTCTTAATGCATTTCACTGCAATCAGAAAAAAAGTACATTTTAGTGTCAATCACACAAACATGTCAAACTACAACTGCAAAACATCAAAGGCAAACATCACTAATAATTCTGTGTAAATCAAAGTGACATGTTTTTAAATCGATACTGCTGATTGAAAAAAAAAACAACGTAGCTTCAGCTTTCTTTTTTTTAAAGCATTCCTGACAGCCTCAAACTCTCAGTATTCGAGACTAGTAAAGGTTTGTTGCTCTAAGAAAGACTGCAGGAGAAATAAAAACCCTTTTCAGGTTTAAAGTTGACCTTCATCAGCTTAAATTGGAGAGGAAAGTTCACATTTTGTGGTATCGTGTGTATATGTTATCTTCATTTTATGAGATTAAAAACAGCATCTGCACAGGAAATTCCCATGAGTTCAGATGAAATTCTTACAACCATATAATTTTTAAAACCTTACCCTGGAAGCAAAAAATTTAAAATAAAAAAAAATCCAGAAGTGATTGGAATTCATTTCATCTTCAGATGAGGAAGTGAGAAAACTTGCCCTCATGTTCTGACGAACCAAAATGTGAAATGTTTTATGGAAATCATGCAGCTTTTGGGAAGATTCACTGAGCTCATTACGAACACACAGATGAAAGCCAGCATGTGTAGAAGGGTTCATTAGTGCATGAGCACCTTTCACATCTGTGAAGGCATCATGTCTTGAATGATGTAGAAATAGGTGTTACAGTAAAACCTGTTATCTCCACAGGAGTCACTTCACAAACTAACCAACTCGTTTTATATACCTGCTTCTGATGCTCAGAACTGAAACAACCATACAACACTACTCTGGAATTCATTATTAAAGCTTTGTTTTATTGTAATTGGGGGAAAAATCCTACTTAAGCATTCAATATGTTACCTTGCTCTTTCTTTCTTTCATTCAATCAAATTTGTTTGCATTTGAAAAGGAATTCAAGGTTTTGCACTTTTCACAGAAGGCTAAGCTATAAAGAATGCACTCGTTTTCAATCTGAATATGCCTTCTGATGAGACTCTTTGTTAGATTAAATGGACCTTTTGAAAATGACATCTCTTATGCAGGCATTAATCATACTTTTCATTAAGTCCACATTTCTTTCTGATGTAATATTACCATCTAAAATGTTGTGCATTCATTCTGTTAAGTAGTTAATGGAAATAAAGGCATGGAAACATGAGTCTGTCTGCAACTAATCTGCAGTATATAATGTGTTTCACTTACGCAAACAGAATTATACTGTAATAAACTAATATAGCAGTGAATATATGCAAGTGTGATGAAACATGTGAGTGAAGAACCTAACCTATGGCAAGAAACACGTCCTCCAAGGAGCCAGACATCTCACTCTTGATGCTAGCCTCGATGTCTTTCCCAGATATCTTCTGATATTCCTGAAACACTGGAGCAGGAAACAATATGATGAGGGTTTATGGAGTGGGATGCTAATTAATATGAGCTGTTGAGACACTGATTTATGGATTAAGAGAAATTATTACACTTAATGTTTGCTCATAAACCTGCCACAAGAGGTCAGTAAAACCCTCACAAGCTTTTTCCAAAGCCAGTTTTGTTACATAATAATAAAAAAATAATAACTGCAGCTCTTAGTTTGGCAGGAATACCTCTCAGCAGATGGTTTCTGTTCCTAACGCACAGCACTGTGAGGAACTTCACCTCATCTGTGCCCCAACGAGCCTCTCCAGCCTCATAGATGTCCTATAAACCCAGAAGTAAAAAAAAATGGGATACATACATATGGGATGTAAATAATAAGTACTGTATTGAGAGTTTTATTTAATATGAAGGCATTAACCTTTGCATCTTGAACAGCCAAGGCGTTGTCCACTTTATCGCTTTCATCTCGTCCAGCCTGCGATCCAAAAAAACCCATACAAAATAAGCAAATACACACAGATAATCAATGTTTCTCTTTCTGCAATAAAACCTTGGTAAGAAAGATGCTAATTAATGTTTTTTTAAATAACTTGCAAATAAAATATAAGTTTCCTCAGTTTTCTTTACATAATCAAGTGAATGCCAAAATACATTGTTTTAAAATAACTTTCAGTTGCTGCTCCGTCATCAAATGAAGCAGTGACTGAAACGACGACATTAATGTCAAATGTTTTCTTGTTCTTTAACTTAAAACACTTCTGATAATTACTAGCACCTCTGGGGAAAATAATGCAGAAATCTTTAATAAATATCATTAAAATATATCATTTTTTGTTGCATTAATATAATCTGACAATGAAAAACACTGTTAAACACTCTTAGTTTTACCCCTCCTACAGGAGGGGTAAAAAGCTCAGATTTTTGACTTTTGAACTTTTTCATTTCAATATTCCTTTGGGTTTTTGTTTATTGAGATAAAAATTGGATCAGAAATCCTTTCCACTCTTATTCCCTATAGCCATTAATTAAAAAAAGCAAAATATATAGATATGTATATGAAAATATGTGGCAGAATTTATGATTATTTTGTTAGAATATGAACGATAATACAAAAACTTTACTGTCATGTTTGGAATCTGGTTATTTATTACAAAGCAGTTGTGCTAGCTTTCATACGTTTTGTTGTCCCCTTTAATAGCAACAACAGTTTGACATCTTTTCAAAGATTTGTGGATTCATATATAAAATTTTAATGCTGGTCAATGCAATTTAAAACAAGAAGATGTGTGCCAACGCTCACCAGAAAGGAAATGTTTGCAAGAAAATAGTTAGTTGCATAGATATGCTAACATTTGTGGTTGATGTTATAATTTAAAATGTCGAAACAACTTTAACTGTAACAAACAAGGCTGTACCAGGAGCCAAATTCATCTTTTGACCTCATAGTGAGGAGGAGAGTAAAGTTTTCAAAGCGAGATTGGTCTCTCAGGGTCTCCAAGTCTCCATAACAACCATTTATTTTAAGATGTTTTGACACCTCTTAATCAGGGTTGCCATTAATTATGAAGAATGTTTCATAACACCACAGATTAAGTGAATATTACTGGAGCAAACTGGGTGGTTGATGTTTGCTTACCGTGAGCAAAGAGACCAAAACCCTTTTAAACATCCCAGAGGTGTCCCCAGACACGGCGTCCTCCAGGGTCTTCCCATATTCTACAGTGGGGGGGAGGAACAAATTATGTAGATTATTATCTACAGTTTAGTTTTATTTTGAAACAGTCATTAAAACATGTTATATTTAACTCCATATGGTGAGATAGACACCAAATACATAAAAGCAAAGGTGAAAACAATGAGCTGCCAGACAGAGAGCATGAATAATTTACAGCTTCCACTGCTTTCTGATAATGGGCCTTTAGAGGCCGCTGTGCAATATCATATGTCATATATAGGCTCAGGAAACGACAGAGATAAAGTAGCTTAATGTAAGAATGAGACGTGACACAGTTACCTCTCTTGTAGACCTCGTTGATGGTTTTAATTTCATTATTGGTTCTTGAAGCCAGAATATCAATGAGGCAGGCCTCCTCTGTTCCAGCCCCCTGAGAAGCAGAAAATTACTATTTTGTTACTTAAATCAATGGAAATGAGCTCAAAGTATAACTTTAAAGGTATTTTGCTACTCCCTGTGAGAAAGTATCAATCTGATATCTAAAAGGCCTTTTTCTTTCTACGTGAAGGTAGAAAGAATTGTAGCAAGTGACAGAAAAACTGGAGTAACAAGTTCACCTGCTGAGAACAACAAGTTTCAACTAATGAAAACGAAAGAGGACATCCTCAAGCGTTAACTATCATCCAGTGAATGAGAATGTAAATCAAGAATGACAGAGATTTGTTATATAGATTTTATAGTTCCTTACTTTTTTTGGCTAAACATATTAAAAGTTTCTGTTTGAGCGCAGAATATTTTCCTTGAAGCAATTCATCTTCACCCCCCCACCCCCCCACACACACACACAAATCAGGAACACTGAGATGATGATCAAAAGTGAAGCCAACGGCTATTTCCATTTTTTTTTTTTTGCCTTTTGACAAACTAAGATCAGTTCAGATCTATAATATTTTGTAACATGTTGTTGTTTCTTATCAGTGATTCTGTCATTTCACAAAAGGTTATACGTTTCATTGATTTGTTTATTATAAAGTTAATGTAGGTAATGTAAAAATGTCTTTTTTTCCTCAGAAAGTCAGATTAGCATCATTAGAATAAAGTAATAAAAATATAAGTGTAGAAAATAAACTTTTTCCACTTTTTCTTACTTATACAGACATGGAAACATTAAAAGAATCAAACTAGATATTTCCAGGCGGCACTCTGTATGTTTTACTCAATTATTGTTTCTAGCATTTTAGACATAACAGGAACGACCAAGAAACATGCAAAGTATCAATCAATGGCTCCTGTAATTTTGTATTCGTCATTTATACTCATCCTACTTTGAAGAAAAGTACTGAAAAGGTGCCTAAAAAGTGTGGATACAACATTTGACCACAAAATCATCACAAAAATGTTAAGTAATTCTGACCTTCATTGCATTTCTCAGCTCATAGGCATCGTAGACGGGCGCCAACATCAGCAGACCCAGAGCGACGCTCTGGAAGTTCCCGCTCAGCTCTGACGACAGATCATCAGCCAGATCCTAACGGGACGACGCGAGGGAATAATATTGAGTCATTTTCCAGGTCCATCATAAATTCATTAAGATTATGATTTATCTTCTAGAGTCCAGACGTCCATCATCTCTGAGCTCCCCCACTAGAGGGTGTGGTTTTTGGAAACATTTAGTGAACAGTGCAGCCGTTTTGCACAGCTGACCACATGTGGGTGTCTCCAGCATGACTCACTCTTTCTGCTGCGCTCAGTCTTTGCTTTTCCTGCAGTTCCCTCAATGAATTCTCAGAAAACTTTATTCAACCTCTTCCTTGACACCGTGTGAAGGGATCGTCTTTATCTCACTGTGTCAACCCCAAAACTTCCCCCTCGGTTAATATATTGATCCTCATTAATAACGAAGCAGACGGCTGGCAGCGTTCCTTGTTTGGTTTTAGTGAATGTTTATTACAGGAGGGAGCATTCCCCTTTCCGCCCGACTACAGGGCTCCCTCTGTCCAAGGCTGTGTTTATAGGTGGTCATTTCCAATTTATTTCTGCTTTCTGGTCAGTGATTAACTTGGACTTTATCTATGCCTGGTCCCACACCCAAACAGAACACGATAAGAGCAAACACTGAAACAATAGATACAGCACATCTGCACTGTTTGCCGTAGGGTTCATTTAGGGTGCTGTTCATCATTTAGAGTCGTCAAGCTGTCGCTTCTCCATCTGCTTAAAATAATGTTTGTTCAAGATAATAATTCTGCTTTCACTCAGATGAAGATTGTGTTTGCTCTCACCTTCCCCACAGTTTGCTTGTAGGCCTCCTTGATGCGCTGTCTCTGGGCAATCGTACGGTGCGCCAGGATTTTGATGATGGCCGCCTCATCCGTCCCTGAAAGCCACATCAGAGCACAGTACACCTTGTCAACAACTACTTGGACCCTTTCAAAGTTGTTCTGTTTTTTTTTTTTTTGTCACACTATATATTACACATCAAACACTTTCTTTTAATTAGATAACCTGAGTAAATGCCAAGTGTTAGGTTATTTTTCTCATTACTTCATTTATAATGGTAATAAACGTATCAAAACATATCCGGCCCTATGTGAAAAAGTTATTCCTTCCAAATCTAAATATTGCTTGTGCCATCAAGCTTTTACAATAACTGTTTATCTGCCTTTTAACTCACGGTGGAAACATTTTTGGCCCACTTTTCTTAGCAGAATTATGTTAATTCAGCCACACTGCAGAGTTTTCAAGAAAGAGAGGCAAATCAGACCTAAATCCAGACTTTGACTAACTTTCATTTTATATTTTTGAGCCAATAAGAGGTGGAAATGCTGGCTTTGAATTTGGATCATTGATCTACTGAATAACTTGTGCAGGTAAGCATATGGTCAAACTTATGGTCCGACATTTTCCTTTGAGATTTACTCATAGAATTGAATTAATGTTTTTATTAATAATGAAAAGTCGTTCAGCTGCTAAAGCAGCAAAGGAAGCCCAGATCTTCCCATCACCATTGACATATTTTACTGTCAGTATGATGTGCTTTTCCTGAGATGGACACCTTCCAAAATGTTCTGCTTCTGTCTTGTCAACTTGTAGGACATATTCCCCAAAAGGTTTTAGGATTTATTGGGATACTGATTGGCAAATTTGAAATGCCCTTTTGGTTGTTTTTGGTCAACCAATAGCTCCTGTATAGCTCCTGTATAGTAAGAGATTGGGAAAATTTTTTCCAACCTCTTATATACTGTTAAATCTATAACACTGACATTAACTACAGGAAATAAGGCCTTCAGTGATTTACACATAGTTTGTGATTCACTTGTGACCGTGTGGATGAGTCATCAATGAACTATTTGGATAATGTTGGTAGGCCAGCCTCTTCTGAGAAGGTTTAGACTCTTCCAAGTCCTCTTAAGCTTTTTTTTCTGGATTGATGAAAGTTTATGACTTCATTTCTCATCTGTTGGTGCAAGTTCTGGTTCTTTTCGAGATCTACTTCATGTTGTCAGACAGGTCCTACTTATATGAGTTCTTGATGATTATACAGGTCTGGATAGAGGAACGGACCGTCCAAAACGTGGTTAATTTTACGATTTAGCAAGGGAACAATTATATTTTCACATAAGTGAAGTTGGGTTTGACAACTGTTTTTCCCCTAATAAAGAAAACCATTTGAAATCTGCAATTCACATTTACTTTTCCTTATTTTGTCAGATAATAAAATTAGTTTCGTGATTTGAAGCATTTACCTGTAATTTTTTTAAAAAAAAGGGAAAACAGATTAAATCTGTAGGGGCACAAAAACTTTTTCACAACACTTTATTCGAAACTCTACTTTTTAAAAAAGTGTCGAAAGGAGATCCCTCCAACAGCCGTGTAGATAATCCTGACACACAGCTGCTTGTTTGGGTTACCATAGAAACCTTTTGTTAGCAAAAAGCAGAAAACTGGAGTCAGGAGAATCTGATTAGCCTAGTAAACTCTTAACCTCCTCCACATTCCTTTTCAGAAATCTCATGCAGAACAAAAGTTGGTACGAAGGTTTGTCACGCAGTTCTGACTATCAATTCAGACCACTGCAACCTACAATGAGATCAGATTACTACTGCGATTTGCATGCTGAGCAAAGTCAGGGGTTTATTTTGTCTCCATAGTGTAGAATAAAGCAAAAACAACAGGATAAAGTGGAAAAAAAATGTTCAACAATACTAAAATTTCCTCTAGAGCTTGGGAGGAGCAGACTTGTTTTCTTTCCATGGAGTCCTCCATGAAATCAGAGATAGGAAATGATGGATCATGAATGAAGGTGTCGCTGTGGGCCACTCACCAGCTCCCTTCATGGCTCCTCTCAGCTTCTGGGCATCGGCTGCAGCATCAAAACCAGCCGCCTCGGTCACAGTTCCACGGTTTCCAATCTGCTCATAAATTACACATTTACAACCGGTTAACAATGCTAACAAATTAAAATAAACAAAAGAGTTTGAAGGTAATAAATTTTAAAATACACTCGCTTTTATAGTTGCTTAAATACATTATAGATGCATGTAGGCGTATTCCAACTACTGACATTTTTTTACTTTGTTTTTTTGTTTCTTTTTCACATGTGACTGCAATTTTTTACCGATTCTGATTTGCTGCTAAGGATTATAAAAACAGAAAAAAATGTTTGTGGTGCGGGCGTCAAAGTAGACTGTGCTGTTTGACCATATATCGAACAAAAATAGGTAGAGCTTTTAATTGATCCACTTCATAAATAGGAAAACAATTATCAGATATATTTGATCAGCAATCAGCTGGTCAAAGAGAATTGAAAGATAAAGCCACTTGGTGCATCTCTGACACTATTTCTAGTTTGGAAAAAAAATAGATTTCCAGTTCACTTGTAAATTAAATATTTCCTTTAGGATTTGTCAGATTTTATTTGTTTATCAAATGTTTCCCATGAAGAATTGCTGAGATAAATGTCCGGTTTGCTGCAGATCTTAAATGCAACAGTGAACAAAAACATCCTAATTCAGAGCACACATATCGTTACCCAACCATTCATGAAATGAGGATTACGTTTGGAGGCATTGAAAGTCAAGAACACTGTTCCAACTCTTAAAAGTGGCAGCATCATGCAGGGGGATTATTTTTTGGGGAGAATTCCAGGATTATTTCTGAATTCTTCAACTTTGAACTAAGTTATGTGTTAGGAAATTGTGACCACACAACAAAATCAGTTTTCAAAATTAAAATCAGTACCATCTCTTTCTATTCCTGTCTCAAGACAGGAAGAGATTAAAGTTTCACTTGACATCTTTAGCTATTTAAAGTCTCGCAACTTCTGTACAATAATAAACATAACCACAGTATTTGCCACATTTTAGGCTGATCTCCATTTTAAACTCAGAGACAGAAACGTACTCATTCTACAAGCTGCAGAAATAATAACTTTAGACATTAAGTCTAATGCTTAGACCTTATGATCTTGCAAATACATGCAAATACTATTGGTGGTTACTAGTCTTAGGAAAAGCAGCTTACAAAGAACACACTTACTGCTGCCATTGTTTTGAATGATGGTGTATCTGGTCTGGAGGTCTGGAGAGTTGAAATAAAAAAAATACAAATAAATAAAAATAAGCAGCACATGAAAGAGATTATAACAAAGTAAGAGCAATCAATCCAAGGAGGAAATAAGATGGTGCCAGGTTTGAAGGCTTCCCTTGTTAACCTTTGATAAATATTTGATTTGGTTTATTATCTACACGAGGGTTTCCATGACCTCTCGTTTCTCAGCTCAGTGCTGGTGTTGCACAATCCACAAAGTGTTTGTTTGTATGGACACACCTGTAATTACTCCGTTAAGATGAGACATAATGGGAAGTCATTCCCATTACATATTTTAAAATTGTATATGATATTAAACTGTAACACTACGATTCATCAGTCTGCTGTGTGTAAACTAACAACAATTTGATCCATCTGTGATTAAAAGCTTATTGTACAAAAAAAAGATCAGACTATATCGTAATATTTTATGAAGACACTGTGGTCTGAATTCAGGAAACAGCCACACTGAGTGGTTTGCTGTGGCAATATTCTGCATGGGATCACAAGACATTTTTACACTCAGCATGTGTCAACTGCAAGTCATGTCGAAGTTTATTCTGCATCTGGAACATAGTAGACAATTATCCTGCAGGAAAACCTTCAGATCAAGTTGTGTATTCAAATTCATGCAAACATGTACATGGTAAACGTAGCTTAGCGAATGTCTATAGCGTCGGTTCTTGGAAAGCTATTAGAAACTGGACTTTCAGGAATGAAAGACATTCAAGGAAACCATTGAACAATATAGTGACACGTAGACCAATCGAGCGGAACTGAACAACAAAGTTATGACTGCAGCTGAAATCCATTCATAATCGCAATATCTGTGTCACAATGTATCATCTTTTGTAGAGCCTATAAACTGTAAACTCTAATACAAAACGGTACCGAAAGTACACGAGGAAGAAGACAACGATAACTTGGCATTGACGTCCCTGGACACACCCTGCACAGGGAAAAGCGGTTGACTGAGGAAAACTTACAGTTAAAAAGCGGAACCAGAAGAACTCTTGAGTTTCGTCTCACCTGGTCTGAGAGTGTTTTCTTCCTGAAGCCCAACAAGAAGGTAGGGAGACTACAGCAGCACACCGGAGCTTTTAACTACAGCTCTGTTCACGGACCACCCACTTCAAACACTACTTACGCGTGTACGCCACAGCTCGCGCGCGTTCATCCAATTGTGTTTGCTTCCTGTGACTCCAGGGGGCGCTGTTGTGTTCCAAATAGCCTCAACCAGTTGTTTCGTCGTTCAAAAACCACAAACCTCGATGGATTTTGGTGGGATTTCATGGTGATATGTAGCAACTAGGTATAAATACTTAAGTAACTCTTTGAAAAAATATATATTATGATAAAACTCCACTCTTAGGAGTAAAATGTTTGGACACAACGCCTTGACTCGAGTAACTTCCCGCCAATAAAGAATAACCTTTTTTCAAACAAAAATGCAAAGTCTTGCTTCTGCCTGAATTTGTTATTTGTAATTATCTTATTTCATCATTTAAGTCTTTGAAATAGTTTTCACATAACTTGTTTTTAGTCCAATTACATTATTTTTAAAATATTAAACTAGCAGAACCCCATCAATATCTCATTGGATCCCTTTTGCTGACCCAAAAATATGTACAGAAATATCATCTTTAATACTTTTCTGTTTCACTTTTACTCACTACACAAAATTATTACATTTTAGCTTTTGGCTGCTTTCTTATTTTAGTTGCCCGTGATTTCTTAGGGTTTTTCCAGAAGTCCTCCCCACTGGACAGGTTCTTCGGTCTTTTCTGGCTCATTTTGAGGTTGCTAAAGTAGCTAGAGGAGCAAAGCAGCTTTACTAATGTGTCTGGCAGACAATAGAGCAACATTTTAATAATTTTCAGCTAATGATTGACAAACAGGTCACATATTTTGATAAATAATAGAATACTATTAAAAATCTTTGATAAAAAGAATTTCTTGGACACATTTTTTTTTAAGTTGCATTTTTTTCCCTCCACCTTCCACCAGCTTTCTGAGTTCCACCTATCGCCCCTTGGTGGCCACGGATCTCTTTCCAAGCTTTTTGCAGGATTTTTGTTTTTGTCCAATATTGCTGTGCTTAGTTACAACAATCTTCTCATTTTAATACTGCAAAATAAATATTCCTTTATTTTCAAGGCTTTTTACGCCTCTTTACAAGAGTTTTCAATAAAAGGGGTCAGTCCAGCAATTATTTTTGCTCAAGAACAAAGCTTATATTTCCAACAAAATAATTCAATTTATTGTGAACATTTGAATAAAATTATCTTCAGTATAATATTCCTGTAATTTTGTTGCACTACTGATGGCACTAAGAATCTTTTAGAGGTATTACTGCACAGACAATAAAGACAACAGATGAACATAACACGGAGTTCACACCACTGGAGCTACAGACAAGGGATAAAACATGGGGGGGGGGGAGTTAAACAAAGAACTTCCCCCAAAATAGAAAAAAAGACAAAGATAAAATAAGAAGCCACAAAACATTTTTGCAATGCCACAAAGCTGTCATTCAGCTGTTGGAAAATGGGATTTATGCCCAGTTTCCTCATTCTAAATGTTGTAATGTCTTTGCCAAGACTTCCATTTCCCAATGTACCCCTCCTTTATTGTCATACTCACTTATAAGTTGCTAAGGATGAAAGCTCTAAAGTGCTCCATGGTATATAAATGTAATAAGGATGTACATTACACCAGAGAAAAATCGATTACACTAAACCATGAATGAGACTCAATAATTCCCAAATGTGACCTGGCAGCAACCTGACCAACATGAGACTCAAAGCAAAAACTACATGACACAAAATATCTTTAAAATGACTCAGAATAGATTGAATGAGGTGTACAATGACCAAAATAAGACCAACCAGCATGTAAAATATGTAACGAGAGCAGCTATGACACAGATGTAATGGTTAGTTTGGGATGTGAAGCCTGCTAACTGTAAAGTTAAAGTGAATTCCTGTTCCATTTTACATTGTGTCTAAGTAAAAGTGAATAAAAGTCAATATTTTTCCAATTGTCATGTTTAAACAAAAAAAGTATTTGGGGGGGATTTTAGACTGACAAAACATAGTAAATAGTAAAAAAAAAAAAAGTATGGTTCAAAATTTTTTGCATACCTTGTATGCAAAACAATGTATGCAAAACAATGCATACCTTGTTTTGCAAGGTATAGCATTCCTTGCAAAACAAGTATGATTGCCATACCTTGCAAACATACCTTGTAAGGTATGCAAGATTTACATACCTTGCATATGGCTTTGAAAATGGTGTGCAAGATACTATTTCTATCTCAACAGAAATAGTATTGAAACAGCTGAGAGTTTCACAGATGAAAGCATAGTAGTTATGATTACAACAGAATGGTATTTATTGTCATCTTATGAATTGCACTCCAAAATTGGTCAGTATCTTTCTCATTGACAGACAAATTAAATAAATAAATAATCAGCAAAGTATGAAGAATATGCAACTACAATATTTTTACTCAAATAAAAGTGGAAACGTATTTTACACAAAGGCTTTTTTGTGTACTGACTAACTGATCAGAATATTTGACTGAATATCTAAAAATGTTTTGACATTTAGGCAGAAGAAACACTTTCCCAAATCTAATGTTTTGATATAAAAGATATTGAACTTGTTATTCACAACAAGCATGCAGCCTAATGTAAATTTATTTTAGAATGTTTAATGTCTCTTCTAGATCTACAAAATGGTAAAACAGGCTAAGAAAATTAATAGAAAAACAAACAAAACATTAGAACTGCAATGCTTAAAGAATAATTATTACTTAAATGTAAAATGTCGGTTTGTGTCTGGGGCATTTTTTTTTTTTTTTTTTACAAAAACATGTTTATTCAGTGAAGTTACACACACTGGGTAGTTTATCCAGAAATGGGATACTGCATACTCAAGAAAAATTCAAAAGTACAGCATAGTAAAACTACTCCTTAAAGTATGCCATGTTTCTATGGAGGACCAAAACTGACATAATAATAAATAAAAGAATAAATATATAAAAGAATCAATATAAAAATAAAAG
>CAEGAF010038184.1:0-47555 GCA_903067075.1 Micropoecilia bifurca | reverse complement strand
TGCTAGACCTGTTGTGGCTCAATATTGGTCCATATATAAGGCGCACCGGGTTATAAGGCGCACTGTCGGCTTTTGAGGAAATTTAAGGTTTTTAGGTGCGCCTTATAGTGCGGAAAATACGGTGTGTATATATATATATATTCTCAAAATACATGCACAAATCTGGCAAAGTTGCATTTCTAGATGTGTATCACCAATTTGCTGTCATTTATTCCTGTTGTGCTTCTCAGTGTTGAGTCACCAGGGAACATTTACACAATTTGCTTTTAGCAAATCCTCTTGTGCTGCTGGGAGGCACAGAGAGCTATTCTAGGAACGTGACGCATAAGTTGGACACACAACAGGACAACGGGCATTGAGAGATGTTCTCATCTCTGTACTTTGAAAGTTAACACTTTGATCACTAGTTACAATTTCTAGCCCAACTTTCAGCTTTGTTCATGAAAATGCGTGCGCTCCAGCTCACTGGCAAGCTAAGTGTGTGATGGCATGGAGGCACATCATCAATATATCAGTGTAACCCTGGCAAAAACTGGGCCAGCAGTTAAAAGGGTTTTATTGTTGTAATGCTAATAAAGAATTTTTTTTAAATTTTTTTAATTTTTTAATAAATATACTTGCAGATTTTTATAACGATGTAAATGAAAAACGCTACCTTTTGACATATGTCTTTTTTTATTTTACAAACAACCTTCTTGTTCGAATACAAAAATACATTTCTAATGTTTTAATCATTTTTTTTCATATCGTATTGGTTCGATAAATAAAACCTGATTGATACTAACAACCAATATTTATTTTCATCTTGTTGCCATTTGTTTCTGAAGAAGGAGGGAAGAAGTTCGGTCATTTGACAGTGAGGCTATGCAAGATTGTGGGAATTTTAATTGAAGCATTGGGGCAGTGGTGATGTCAGCGATGTGGTTATTTCCCCCCCCCTCCCGCCCCCAAGGTGATGAAAGGATAATAAAATGTATAATAATAACATTGGCTACCAGCCGTAACGGCAATATTCATAAAGGATGGTGATACTAAAGCAAATTTTCTTAAACTTCTTCACCACTGTATCCCTGACTTGCCATGTTCCTGGGTTTTTATGACTCTTTGTTCACTGAGGTCTCCGCAGAACAGCTGGATTTGTCCTGATATTAAATTACTCACAGGTGGATTCTATTTACTAATGAGGCTGTGACTTTTGAAGGCAGTTAAGCTCTCTGGATTTTATTTAGGATTTGATTATACAAATACATACCACTATACAGATTTGTATGAGTATGCATCATTACTTTGCATTAATCACTTAAAATCCTAATAAACATTAAAGCTTGAGGGTACTTTGGAAGGAACGCCATAAGGCTACTAAATAATTGCATTTTTGGCATTTACTTGTATTTTAATGGAAAAGAGCCAAAGATTATTTCGTTGTACTCGGGTCATGTAAAAGCTGCTGACTGAAGATGATTTCCAATTTTTCTCTAAATCACGTTAACCTAGCAAGAATCTCCTGGTCCTACGTACTTCTGATCTGGCGTCCCTCCCAAAGTTACCCCTGACTCAGCAGAGAGGGGATTTGATACTGGCAGGTGAGGAGAATTAATCAGGCATAATGCTCTTATCTGCAGCACTTCAAACAAGCTCAGAGCCTCAGCTGAAAGACAAACGTCAGTTCAGTCTTTTTGGAAGGAGAGATGCCGCTTCAGAGTAATGCCAGACAAGGTCACGTTCCACGAATGCAGTCAGGGTAGATATCCTCTCTAATGGATGTGGTGTCCTGTCAAAAAGTAAGCTCTTTTTATTATTTTTATTTTTAGTACAAGCAGAAGAATTGAGATTTTCAGCTACAACTTTGCTCTGCCTTTTTTTTTTTTTTTTGTTTTTTAAACGGCCGTCTGTTTGGGGTGAACAGATGGCGCTTTGTGATGAGAATCCCAGAATGAGAGGAGCCGTTGTGTCCTGTGACGCTCTCTGTTTTCTATACTGGATTAACTGGGAGACAGATTTCTTTTTCTTCCAACGAATTGGACTGAAAACAGATTATTTTCACACCCTGTTGGTCGTTTTTCAGTTGCTTACCAATACATGTGTGTGTTTGGTCAGGCCCCAGATGAAGCTGCAGACTCTGTTAATCTCAGTCAGAAGGTGTCCATTGCTGCACCTGAGGAGAGGGCGAGACCACCTGCAGCTGACGAGGAGGCGTCTGCAGAAACCGAGGAGGAGAAAACTTTGCCCGAGTGGAGTGAAAAGGTGGCGAGTGGGATCTTAACTGGTGAGGTCACGGTCTGTCCTTAAATTTCAACATCTACATACTGTTATTTGTGTGAAATTCCAGTCCATGGAGGCAGACCCTCTTTGATCTCCTTAGGTGCTTCCTGGTTAAGCTGGGGTTTGGTCAAAGGGGCTCAGTACACAGGCAAGGCTATTCAGAAAGGGGCGTCTAAGCTCAGGGAACACATCACTCCAGAGGACAAGCCCACCGACGTGAGCCCCACCGTGACCAAAAGCCTCTACGTGGCCAAGCAAGCAACAGGGGGCGCCGTTAAAGTCAGCCAGTTTCTAGGTGACTGACACGACTTCCTGCCCGCATGTTTTCTTTTTTACTGACCTTGTGTGACCGGTGGCTTTTGTGGCGAACCTCTAATTGAGTGGCGCTCTTCCTGTGCAGTGGACGGTGTGTGTACTGTGGCTAACTGTGTCGGTCGAGAGTTGGCTCCTCATGTGAAAAAGCACGGAGGCAAACTGATTCCTGAGTCCATGAAGAAGGACAAAGACGGACGCTCGAACATGGACGGAGCGATGGTGGTGGCGGCCAGCGGAGTGCAAGGTAAGGTCAAACTACACTTCTGTTGCCTCTAAGGAGTTTACAGAATATTCTTTGAAAGTATTAATTGCCTTTTAACTCGTTCACAGATATTACTATGTAACATTACAACAACAAACCTTATTGTCATTGAATTTTTTCTACAGGGAAATGCAAGATAGGATACTATTGTAAAGTAGAAGAAGATGCATGATTTTTAAAGCTGTTTTGTTTATTGCTAATGATTAGTGCCTCATCTAAAGATTACTATAGTAATTGTAAGTGCATCATGCACCATTTTCTGTTTGTTACATAAAATTACTATACATGTACTGATGTTTGTGGTTGACAAAATATTAGTAATAGGTTTCCCAGGCAGTGTTAGTAGGTGAAAGCGTGTTTGCAATACTGTAGCTCCCGTTTTCCTGTTCCATTTTGAATTTAAACAATCAGAAGGTGAAAACTTGGTACAAAGCTGGTACAAAAAGATGCAACCGGCTCCATCTTTTTGTACCAAATAGTTCTATAACATTAAAAAACCAGATTTGGGCAATTTATTTGGATCCATTGTAAAGGTTTGTTTTTGCTTGACTCATTAAAAAAGCAAGAAAAGTATCATTAAGAAAGTAAGAAAAGTGGGGGTTTTTTTCTTGTTACTAGGATTCGCAACTGTTTGGAATGGTTTGGAAGCTGCTGCTAAGGACATCACCACAAATGTTGCAGCAGAAACAGTCACCACCATGAAACATAAGTAAGTTTTTGTGAAAAGGATTTTCTCCACCATTCTCTGTTTACTAGACCTTTTTTTCCCTTTGTATGTTGCAAATGACCTCTTGACAAGAGAAGCTAAATCAAACGCTCACTTGTATTCCTCCTCAATTTGCTTTACAGATATAGAGGTCTACAAAACGTCTTTGATACATCTAATGAGAAGAACAGTAATTCTTTCTAACAATACACAGCTTTTCAACTTGTTCTGACACTAATTAAACATGGTTCCCCCTTTTTCCAATTTTTATTTTTTTTCACAATTCACTTTGCAGTCCTGTTCAGCACTGATTTACTTTACCTCCCTTCCACTTGTGCTAATTCTCCTCAGCTGCTTCACTGATTTCTGGTTGACTGACATCTCTCCATTCTCCATCAGTTGAAGTTGGGTCTTTTACAAATTATGAATACACACTCAATACTGGAGTTTTGCTACATTCTTTTGGCAACAATTTATTTGACAGGGTGTGCATAAGATTGGCATGACACTGTCATAAACACGAAATAACCTCTCATGAAAATGAAGGAGTCTATGAATGTTGTCATAAAGTGTCGTTCGGTAAATAATGACACGTTTAATCTAAAGTTGTTTTAAAAGTGCCAACTTTACATTAAAGTGTCATCATTTCCAAAAAAAATGCCAAGTTGGGACTTTAAAAGGACATTCAAGGCAGCTTTTAAACTTTGCTTTAAAGGTGTCATTTACTGAATGACACTTTATGGCAGCAGTCATGGACATTCATAAAGACTCCTTCATGTTCATGACAGGTGTTATGTCATGTTTATGACAGTGTCATGTCAGCCTTATTCACACCCTGTCAAATAAAGTGTTACCCATCTTTCCACTTTGAATAATTTTGGTTGTACTAAACTATTCTAAGATTCATTAAGCAAGGTGAGAGTTTAGAGCTTCAGCATTAATTTAAGAATTTGCCTAATTTCTTTTATCTGCAGAAAACTTCCGCTAATAAAAAATAATTTTTGGTTGGTGAACTTGCTTGGGTGTAATTGTAAAGTGGAACTCCTGCATGGCATCTTTGCAGTCCTTGCACTGCACACTAATTAATTATCTTTTCTCTTACTCTGACCTCTCACCCAATTTGACTCTGCTGCCAACTTGGAAGGTACGGCACAGCGGCGGGACAAGCCACGGACAACGCTGTCAATTCTGCCATTAATGTCGGTATTACTGCCTTCAACATTGACAACCTGGGGATCAAAGCTGTGGTTAAAAGAACTGGGAAGCAAACGGCACAGGCTATTTTGGAAGACTACAAGCTTCAGGAAAAACCATCAAATGGGAAGGAAGTGGAGAAACTCGCCAAATAGCTGTTGATATCCTGCCTCGTTTTCTCAACAATGCCTTAAAACGTATTTACTAATCAGAAAGCTCTATATTTAATACTCTATTTATAAGAACATGCTCTATATTTGCTAGGTAGCTACTGTGATGTGCATCCTCCACACATTGGTATAGCTCTCAAGCACTTTAAACATACAGCGGCTGGATCAACATCCAGAAAGTGTAAACCAAAACTTGAAGCACATCGATATACTCTCCATGTTTAAATTAAGGGCAATATTTTACAAATGGGGCAAATATTTAAAAACCTCAAATATTTTGTTATCAAATAAAATTGCTCTATAAAAAATGTATTGTTTAATTTTGATCACATATAATGATTTTGTCTGTGGAGTTTAACATTTTATCTCTTAGTGTGCTTATAAACAATGTTAAGTCTAACATGCTGGATTAATTGAAACTTAAACTTTTCATTTGTTTTTATTTAATCATTAAAGAAGATTCCTACATTCCACTAAGGAGATTAAAATATTGTCTAACCTGATAGTATGAAGTGTAACTATAAATTCTGATATTTGTATTAACCTACAAGCTGTAATTCTGCCTTTTGTTGTGCAATTTTACTGAAGAATTGTCTTTAAAACCTTACTTTAAATGATAAAGGTTTCTTCTGTGTGTGAGGTGAACAAAACGAGTAATAAATTGGAAATTAATTTGTGTGATCCCAACTTGGTATCATTCCCCCATTTTGTTGAACTGTATCACATTGTTTCCCTTTATGGTCCAGATTTAGCTTTAGACTGCCAGCTGATGACTGAAATCTTTAGATCAACAATGGCACTCTTACACTTTTCACCTGAAAAACCTCAATAAAAATATTTGACAAATGAAACGCATATTTCCACTTTCTTTTTATTGGTCATTACCAAACAACTTTGCCACAAAATGTTAATGGATATTTAACATTTCAGGTGCTGAAAATTAGACCAAACTCAGAATATTTGTTAAACTTTACTTCAAACTGTGGGAAATATACATATTTAGAAATCACATTGTAGATCATTTAAGTACACACATTAAGTAAATAGGAAGTCCAGCAAGTTCAATTGTCAACTTTCTGTTCTGTTTATTTTCATTTAAACAATTTCTCCTACAGAATACATTATTCTTGATATTGGATTACAGATGACAAATGGCAAAGTACTCCAAAGACGATGATTAATTAGAGCCTGGTTCAGGTGAAAATGCAGACTCTTAACATCACGAAAGCACAAGTTGCCACTGTTCATATATACAAACCTAACCATTGGGGACTCTCATCAAAGTGACTGACAACATCAAGGGCAAATGGCTTGTTACTGAGTGTGGATTAATTCTGTAACCAGGAAACAAATCACTTGAACATGGAGGTGAAGTCTGATTTTGAGACACAGGACTGGATTTTTGGTTTCCCAAATTCTCTCCTCTCTCGGCATGTTGACCACTGAGGTGTGATTCACTATAGTCTAAATAATCAACATTTCTCAAGGCACAGTTTAATTCTTATGGAGTTTCATCTAAAAGAGGGTCAGTTGAAGTGAAGTCCTGAGATGCAGATGGTTTGTTTAGGAAATGGTCTTCCGTGATTTGAAACGAGGCTGATAGAAATTGATCCTGGCGCACTGGTAGCGTTTGTCCCGGTGGAACAGTCGATTTGTCCAACAGTATTGGTCGAACATGCACTGGGTTGAGGTTACCAGCTTGAACCAAAGTTTGATCCATCAGAGAACCAGTCAGTGTGGTAGATGGCCACTTTTCTTGCAGATTCACCGAGTCTTCCAGTGACGAGGGCTGAAAGAAAACACCAGGTTAAATATGGTATGCACAAAAACACTTCCTCTGGACTGATGAAACTAATGTAATAAACCAAAAAATATGTTGCTTGATCTTGTTTTTGAGTGTAACATTCACTTTTTCATCTATAGATTTTAACATTGGTCAGCACTTTGATGTTCTTTCTAGTTAATATACCCATCCACAGCTGAACCTCAGTGCAGCTATGGGTTCAAGAGACAGATAATTAAAACAGTAAGCACCTGCTGGCTTTTTGTCTGACAGACAAAAAAAATCACTCCAGCATTTCTGGCATCTTCATGCAAGCATTAGAATACACACCTAGTAATTACATGTATTCCTAGTGCAGTGTTATGACTCTACTGCCCTGGTAAATCTCAAGATTACAATGATGACACAAATAGTGTTGCTTAATTTTATTTTAGAAACCAGGAAGAGTTAAATCTTTTTGAATTGTAATAAAAACACATTCTTAGAGCCTTAATAGATGTCTTGTTTGTGCTTAGTGTTGTAAGACCTAAGCACTCCTGCAGAAACAGGACTTTTCTGACAGCTACATTGAGATTCAGTTCAATTAATCCAAATCCTTTTGTATCTAAAAGTAAGTCTGCTTCTTGCCCAATAAATAAAATTAGAACAAACTCGTAACCCTACACAAGCATTTCTCTGAAGTCAGCTGCTGCTATAAGATTGCAATGCTAGAATCAACAATGATCATTTCTGGATATTATAAACTTCATGAGTCAGTTTAGGCTGCTATACAAAAAGTAATACAAACATTAGAGAGAGACGATACTAGTGTTCAAAGAAACAGTCTTTTTTTTTCTTTGCTCTTGTTACTTAATAACCTTTAGATGTTTAGCCTGATCAGCAATTTTCCTTCTTCAAGATTCTAAGGATTTATCAAGGCTTTTGAACTAAACCCAAGTCCTAATGTTCGTGTTGGCACAGTTGAGCAAACAATATCACTAATAAAAGTGGAGCTGGATCCAAAATCTTCACCCTTAAGGTTAATATATATTTTTAAGTCAGTTACCCTTGAGAAAATCCTTCACCCGGAGATAAAAGTGCCAGCCGTCACGTGCTTTTCACGTGAAGAAAATCTGTCAGATGAAGTTAATTAAACAAATCACCTGCACCTGTGTGAAACAGGTAAAAGTCATTTGTAATGGACGTAATGACCTGCGCTCCAAATGGTAAGGATTTCAGAACTCTTCTTCAAAACTGAAGTATTACACAGTGCGCTTAGCTTTAAATATTTACCCGAAAAGATGTCTGTCATCTTTTCACGGACCTCCTTTTAAAATGAAGTACGAAGTCGTAGCCAAAGAAGAATTGTGTAAAAATGCCAACCTCATTCTCGGCTGTCTTCGTCATTAATTTGACCAATACTTTACATATACAGATTGTCTGCAACTTTGGGAATGAATTGAACGGTTATTTATCAAGCTTTTTTTGTCATCATTCCTAAGTTTGAAGAAGATGCATGGAGTAAATTTGGACCATTTTTAAAAATGGGAAAAGCTATATAAATCAATTGAACAGACTGTAAGAAAAAAATATCAAATCGTATGCTTTGAGAATATTTGCAATATATTAATTTGATGAATACGGCCATGAAAATGTTTTGTAGTTATTGAGAACGGGGCAGGTTTCCTTTTCACTCGTGTATAGTACATGTTGTGAATGATAAAATTTGTTAAATCGAGATCAAATGACTATGAACTTATCAGAGCAACAAAAAATGACCTGTTTTGTGTTACTCCTATGTTTCAACCAGTGTTACCCCAAACGCTTCATACAATCATTCACGAATTCACATATGGTGGGATGACAGTTTTTCATCAATGTACCAACTCACAATGTTAATAAAAATGGAGGAGCGATTGGTATCTCTTTTTACTATCATCTACACAATGTTTTATCCCATATGGCTTACGTGACCGCGCATCCTGCGTTTGCGCGCTCCGTCGTAAACGTGCGCGAGCCATGCCGACGGCACGCTCTTCTCTTGCAGCGGTCTGCTAAACCACCGCAATGGAATAAGAGCAGGGGAGGGTAGAGGACACCGGCTGCCCTGCCTCCAGTCTGCATGTGAGCACAACCGACAGAACCGACACAGCGGGACGGCTAAGGACAATCACAGGGCAACAAAGGGACGTGTGCTTCCTCCAAGGCATCACATAAATAAGAATATTTAAGACTTCCGCACAGACCCTTTTTGCCTACCTCTGTATCCTCACCTCCAAGGTAAGGGACTGCAATGAAATTAGTATTTTTTTAAATTTATTTTTACCATTTGCTATTGTGTTAACTATAATTTTTCTTCTGAAAAATAATTAGGGTAGCCATGTCCTTTTTAATAATTGTCTAAAATATGTATTCCATTTTACACTGTTTAAATTCTGAGACACCAGGGAGCATTAGATGGGTGTGACATGCTTCTTTATGTGTTCACTAGGGACAGTTGCAGCATTAAAGCTTGCGCAAATCAGAAAGAGAATATAGCCTGTCACAAAACATGGTTCTGATCTGGTGGGTTTTACTCGGTTTGAGATAAAGGATTTTATTTATGTTTTTTAAGATTTTCTTTTTTTCCTTTTTTTATTTTAGGGTGTAATTCAGCAGTCATGGACCTGGAGCATTTTGATGAGCGGGACAAGTCTCAGAGATACACTCGGAGGGGCTCCAGAGGGAATGGCCTCCCTAGTCCAACTCATAGTGCTCACTGCAGCCTTTACAGAACCAGGACACTGCAAGCACTGAGCTCAGAAAAGAAGGCCAAGAAGATTCGTTTCTACCGCAACGGTGACCGCTACTTTAAAGGGATTGTGTATGCCATTTCTCAGGAGAGATTTAGATCACTAGATGCTCTCCTTGCAGATCTCACAAGATCTCTCTCAGATAATGTCAACTTGCCCCAAGGAGTAAGGACCATATATACTGTTGATGGCGTAACCAAGATTACCAACATAGAACAGCTGGTGGAAGGTGAGTTTGTGCCCTTTTGTTGTAACTCAGTTTAAAAAATGTGATTTATATTGAATCATAGGCAAGTTATGTCAGCTGTCTTAAGTGCAAACATTATAGTCCAACCAAGTAATAAAGTGCATGATGTAAACAAAATAGCACGGCCACCTCTTTGTGTTTTTTAAAAAGAACATGTGCTCATACTCTGCTCTTTATTCAATCATCCTCACATTTTAGCATTATGTTTCATACTTTTATATTAGCTTTTCTATTCCAATTTTCTGCAGGAGAGAGCTATGTTTGTGCATCCATAGAGCCTTTCAAGAAACTAGACTATATGAAGAATGTAAATCCCAACTGGGCAGTTGGCGCCAGGACTGTAGCTTCTGTCCGCGATCCTTCTTCCCTTGGCAGCGCCATGGCTGGATCCCCAGAAACCAGGGAGACCAAAGACTTCGTAAAGCCCAAACTGGTGACGATTGTCCGCAGTGGAGTCAAACCTCGCAAGGCTGTTCGGGTCTTGCTCAACAGGAAGACGGCACACTCCTTTGATCAAGTCATGAGTGACATCACAGATGCCATCAAGCTGGACTCTGGGGTCGTTAAAAGGCTTTATACTGTTGATGGCAAAATGGTAGGTGTTAAAATTCCCTAACTCTGTAAAACTCAAGTTTTGAGTTTGTTCATTTAGTAATTCTATATACTTTTGCAAACTGGGTAAAACATCTTTAATGTCACAAAAGCTTAGGAACCCTTTGACATCAATGGGATTTTCTTTTTTTTGGATGTTTAAATATTTATGTTATCATCTTCATGATTGTAAAATGTTACTCAGCAATATTAGTCTGACATTTCAAGTTGAAGAGGTTGCACATTGACCCTCCCAGTCACTGGAATCAATCGTCTATGAAACTTCAGTTTTGATGATCGACATTGATGGAATTATCAAAAACATAAATTTTGTAAAACGTTATCAATATCAATAAGTTCAGCTAGCTATATGTTAGTTCTGGATGTTTTGCATTTAAAGTTGTATAAGAAAGTCCAAAAACTAAGTGCTCTGTATTGTAGAGTACTCTAATCTTATCCTTTTTTTTTGTCTACCTTCTAAAAGATTAATTGCTTGAATGGGAGTTAATGGCCTATGTGCATTAGTTAGCTGTGCTTTTAGTTTTACCAAGCTATGATCTATGGGAAATTGATATTCACAGTACTTGGATGATGTGGGGATAAGCTTGATCCCCTCTGATTTTCTAAATGGAGCAGTAGTTCAAAGCTCAGTACAGCTTTGAAATACTGCAGTACGGAACGTTTTCTGGATTTTTTTCCCCCTGTCATCCCTCCTGCAGTTTCTTTCTTACTCAAAGACGGAGCACAGTATGTTAAAAATCACCTGGGAACAATTGCTAAATGTATTACCAGAAATGGGTTTCTAGGTCTCCATCCCATATTCCTACAACAACAGAACACTGTTAAATGGAACCATGTAATCGGGTTTCAGATTAGTCTCCTAAATATTGAAGTATTTCCAGAAAAGTGCTTTTTTAACAATAGTTATTGACATGTATTTACATTGACTGATTAGCCAGCCACAGTATACCCAAATACTACTATTGAAAGCTCTTGAAATTATAATATTCCAGGAGGTTGCCTGTTTTTAAGGGAAAGGAATGTGGAGGAATGTGGCAACTAATAAAAGGCTTGATTAAGCATCCCATAAAAATAGTAACTTCTTTAAAATTCACTTCAAAAACTCTGTCCCGTGTGCTCTCTGTTTTAGCTGTAACACTGGGATGAATGGTTTCTTGAAGTGGTTGCTAAGTAACAGTCTCTGCAGCAGAGAAGCGAGCATGTGAGTTAGTGGTGGGATTCATCTGCGTTTTACTTTCTGCTGTTTTGTGCATATGGCAGCATGACCATGTCTGACGTTATTAACGTTTAGCTTTTGTTTTGCAATGCCATAAGACATACTTGGACACCTTTTTAAAGACAGGAGTGAACAAAACCATTGAACTTTATTGTTTCCATTAACTTGAATGTCCGTGACATACACTTGTTCAGTCTTTTGGAAACAGCAATTCAAAGCATTTATGATCTAAATGTGATAAAGACTCATTTCAGAAGTTCAAATGTAAATGTTACTAGTCTTTGAATATGGATTGGTTGTTGACACCAGATTGGCTCATCTGAGCATTTAAAAACTGCTGAGCTATTGGATTATGACATACGACCGTCTCTTAAGATGGTCATTCAAGAGGGACTGACTGTAAATGGAGATATCTAGTGAACAATAGTTGGGTGCTCACTGGATGTTGGTGGCCAGAGGAAACTTGACAGATTTATTTATTTTTGACACATTTAAAAGGAAAATGTGGTTTAAATAATTACCTGTTCTGACCAATGTATAAAAACGACCATATTGGAGCACACAAAGTGGAACAGATGGGCTACAATGGGGGATGGCTACTTTCAGTAAGATCAAGCACCATGTCACAACGCTCAAATCATCTCAAACTGGTCTCCTTGTCATAAAAGGGAAGTAAGTGACCTTTACGGTCAGCTGATTTTAAACGGGCTACCTTTAGGTTGGAACAGGAGATTTTCATTATGGATGTATAGTTGACTGTAGTTAGAGTTGACTCATTTTCAAGAAGGATGTTTCCAACATCTTTTTTTTTTTTTCTTAATCTATGCCATGAAGAAAAAAAGGCAGTTCTGAAGGCAATAAGGATTCCAACCAGGTACTAGCAGGGTGTACCGAGAGAAGTGGGTCATTCCCAAGAATCGCCCTCCTCAGTCCCAAAGAAATTACTTGTCTTGTATACAATTATGATTCTTTAAGATGTTTTTTTTTATTCTAGGTTTCTCTAATGGTGCGAGTACTTTGTGGGTTTAATAACAGAGTTTAGTAAATTTGATTTCTGCCATTTTGTGCTCTTTATTCAGTGCTTGCTTTGTCATGATGTGCCAACAGATGGTCAGATGATCACCCACTGTCATCAAAGGGGGAGTTTTCATGGTTCTTTAACCATTAAACAGATCATACTTTTGATGCATACTGGGATGTTTCTAAAATTCATGAAATATGTGATGGTGAGGAGATTTTAGTTCATGATTTATAGTTTATATTTACCTGTTGACAGTCTGGCAAGGCCTTGGCATACCCACACGTTATTTATTGGGTTTTATATTTTTCTTAAAAATTTCAAAAGGAATATCTAAGTCGGTGATTAATGTCTTGTGCATGTCTAGCTATTTAGACAATGAACAACTTAATTTTGTTAAACTCTTATACAGTTTGACTCAAACCATCCTACTTAGGAAAAGTTACATAAAGGGAAATGCCTTTTAGCATGAGCTCTTTAAAAATGTTAGTTTTTCCTAAATGTATCAACTGAAACTCATTTTAAAGAATAAAATGGGCAACAGAAAGATGGTAACATTTCAAAAAGCAGAGCTGATAAAGGGTTGCAAACTCTAAGGATGGTGTCTTTTTTTATGGATTGAAGCATCTATTGATCATATGTTACCAATATTTTTACAGTCAGATTGTCAGTAATTGGGGTGCAGTTATATTGACTTAGAAATAATGCTAAAAACAGAAAAATTATGCATTTATCCATTTAAAAAAAATATATATATATTTTTAGTGGGTGACTGGTGCTTACTGACATTTCAGAATAGATGCACATTTCATAGCTCTTCAATCCTGAGCCATTTTCTTTGCTTTCACCTTAAGAACAATATTGTTTTGACATTATCAGGTATGGATGTCTGAATTTTTTTTTGTTTTGTTTTTTTACGATCCGAGGCAGTAAAGGGTAATTACTGCATTTAAATGTGCAGTACATCACCCAGAGGTGGGACCAAATGAGTGTTTTGCTATTCAAATGTCTTTCTACTTGAGTCCAAAGGTAGGCTTACAGGTCCTGAGACGAGTGCGAATTGAGTCTTGGGAAAAGCCATTTGACCAATTGAAACTGAGCAATTAATAATTTTGAAATGTCAAAAGCTACAATAAGTTGAAATAAAAACATTTACCTCTACAGAAAATGGGGTATTTTCTTTGAAGAGCAGTTTTTAAG
This sequence comes from Micropoecilia bifurca, assembly GCA_903067075.1. NCBI lineage: Eukaryota > Metazoa > Chordata > Actinopteri > Cyprinodontiformes > Poeciliidae > Micropoecilia > Micropoecilia bifurca. Next base: position 33,799 of record CAEGAF010038184.1, on the reverse strand, counting down.
AATCGTGTTTTAAATGTCTTTGACAGATCACATGTCTTCAGGACTTTTTTGCAGAAGATGACATTTTTATTGCTTGTGGTCCTGAAAAGTTTCGCTATCAAGATGATTTCAATTTGGATGAAAATGGTAAGTACGTCTAAGGATTTGAGTGGGGTAAATGTGATATTGACTTTCAGTTCATAAAAATGCTTAAGTATCATTGTTTGTGTCCTATATAAATGCTTAGTAAGCTAAAGTTTTTTTTCTCCCCATTTCCCAGATAATTCTTAAATGTGTCTTTTATTTAGCATTGTAATATTGTGTTCCCTCTTCTCACATCAAATCATCTTACACTAACTTGTATCTAACCATTTTTCACTACACTGTAGATTGTTTTATACACTGTTTTATATTAAGTTATGTTGTGGGAAAGTGTGTTAACCTTTGCACAGTATATTTGCTGCTTAAACACAGCCCAGAGGTAATTTAATCTGGTCTGAGGAAATGTGCTGGAAATATGCCAACCTCTGAATGCAGATAATATTTTCACTGACTGATATAGTTCTATACTTGGAATGAAGTGTGTGTGTCTGCAGGCAATACTTTTCCCCCTCCATTTTTGGCCTAGTTTTGTGCTGAATCTTGTTCAGATTCCACCTCATGTCTCAGAATGATTGCTTACTCTAAGTAGAATCTTTATCACCTTGAATGGTAAAATACATTTCATGCTTTGGATGTATTTTTCCTCACCAGAATGCAGGGTGACAAAGTCGTCGTCATATGGCCGACTCCCCACAGTTCACGGTCGTTCCTTGCCAAGAACTGGTGGAATGTCTCGCAGAAGCAAGTCTCCCTCCCCTGCCGGATCAGGTAAATGTGTGTTTATAAGTTTAATAATTAAAACTTGAACTTTGCATGTTTTGGTTCCTTATCAGTCTTTTTTTATTTTTTTTCCCATCTTAACAGCAAATGGCACTGCGGGCAGTACGCTTTCTACACCTCGTTCTGGAAAATCTCCAAGTCCAATTTTAACCAGTCCCGCTAGCCTCCGAAGACGACAGGTAATAACAGCCAAAGTTTGTAGAATAGAGAACCACTTCTGTGCTGCCATTGAATATTTACTTTTTTTTTCTTGAGCTTATGTTGTGTCCCTAGTCAAATGATTTCTAAACCATTTGGCTATGCCTTATTTCATTCTTAGAAAGGGTTCTTTTGTCTTAGACTATCAGGTTTCTGTTGTACTAAAGTGATGGACTGTTGCACTTTGCTATTTTCTTTGCTACGTGTACAATAGCATAGAAACTGCATCCAGAGATGCTCATTTGTCCGAAATGGACATTTCATAGTTACCGTTTATCGTATTTTCATCTTTGCTAATCAACATTCATTTGCTTTAGGCACCAAAATATTTGGGATATGTTAATTATATTAAAGCAGTGAGGTTTTGTGTAGATCCTTGAATGTTTTAAAATGTTAAAGTGAATATTAGGGGGATGTAATTAAATATAAGTTTATTTATGGATGTTTAAAGAATTGGGGCCATTTATTTAGTGCTCACATGTAAGTTTTAAATGGCCTCTTACTAAAATTTTATAACTTTTTTTGTTTCCATGTCACTGTTGTTTTTGCAAGAATCACACATGCCTGCACATTTGCAACATTGTTCAAATTATAACCATAATGCAAAATGATGCTAGGGTGCAATTATTACATATAATAACAGATATAATTTTTCATGCTTTGTGTATTTGCGCGCAACTTCATTTGAATATAATTTAAATCCTCTAAATTACAATTTCATTTATAGAATTGTAGTTAAATATTTCCCTCAAATCGTCCTCTATTGTCATAATTTTCATGATGTGATCATTTGGGGATCCTCCCTCCTGTTTTTAGGGATCCCAGTACAGTGGCTCTTCACTCTCGTTGGCCTCTACCAAGGTATGCAGCTCCATGGATGAAGGAGATGGTCCCAACAGTGAAGGTGGGGTACTGACATAAAAAAAAAACTACACATGGGTCATTATGCCATATGTTTCAGAAATTATAGGTATGTTTTCTCACTCAGTTGAGCCAGTGGAAGAATGTTCCCCAGTTCCTAACTCCATAGCAGAGAGATACAAAGTTGGAAGGATTTTAGGGGATGGAAACTTTGCTGTGGTTCGTGAATGTGTAGAAAGATCAACTGGAAGAGAGTACGCTTTAAAAATAATCAGCAAAGACAAATGTAAGGGAAAGGTAGGCATTCTTCTTTCTCTAGAATCACACCAAATCACAAAAAATGTGCTAATTTGTCATACTTTAGTATTTTACTGTGTGTGTGTGTTTGGGGCACAGGGATTAAACATTTTTGTGAAATTGATGCTTTTTAAATACTGAATTATTCTTAAGTTATGTGCTTTCCTTTTCTGCATTACTCAGGAACACATGATACAGAGTGAAGTGTCCATCCTGAGGCGTGTGAAACATCCAAACATTGTCCTCTTAATCGAGGAAATGGACACCCGCAGAGATCTCTATCTTGTAATGGAGCTGGTGAAGGTACTTTGCATTCCTAAGTTAAATAGATTATAGGTGAATACATCAGTAAATGTAGGTTCAAAGCTACTTTCTCGAAAGGTTATATTGATGCATGTTATGTTTAGAACATGATTAATAACTTTGAGGAAGTTTATCATGTAATAATTATTTGCATTTTAAAAATCTTTTATCCAGGGAGGAGATCTGTTTGATGCCATTACCTCCTCCAACAGATACACAGAGCGAGATGCCAGTTGTATGCTGTTCAACTTGGCAAGCGCCATCAAATACCTCCACAGTCTCAATATTGTGCACAGAGACATAAAACCAGAAAATCTCTTGGTAAGTGATGCTTAATAAAGCCTGTCTTAATACACATCCTGAGGAATGAACATTTATAAAAACCTTATCCTGCTTTGAGAATGTGTCACCGACTGTCTGCTGGACAGCTGTCAAGTCAGCTTTATTCCACAATGATCGTGTCATCTATAATGTAAAAATTGTGGATTAAAAATATTTTTAAATTGTTATGTAATAACATTTTCTAAGAAAGAAATCTAGGGTTTTAATAAAAAAATACTCCTGAAATGGACCTCATTTTGGTACATGTATCTTTGTTTTATTTTTTTGAAATGAAATTGCTGGATTACATGTTTCTAATCCAAGCCTAAAATAATTTTTTTCAGTGCTGAAAATTGTTTAGCACAACATCTCTAAACCAATGGAAGTCCGCATATAGAACAGTTAACATTTTTTTTTCTTTCTTGATTCAACACTGTAAAACCCCTCTAATTATTTGGAGATATAATACATGAAGTTTACAGTTTAACCTCAGATAATGTTTCTATCAAAAAGAATCCTTAAGATTCACTTTAAGTCTTCAACTCAGCTTATTGAGATTCATCTGTATGTTCCCACAACTGGTATATAGCGTTTTATGGCATTGCAAAATTAAGCATAAATATTAAACATGATTGGAAGCAATATTTTTTTTTTTGTTTTTTTTACTTCAATCTCTCACCAAGTAGGGGCTTTCCTCTTCATTTTTGCCCATTCTTGTCACACAGGTGTACGAACATCAAGATGGTAGTAAATCTCTGAAACTGGGAGACTTTGGCTTGGCTACTGTTGTCAATGGTCCTCTTTATGCTGTTTGTGGAACGCCGACTTATGTAGCACCAGAGATTGTTGCTGAAACAGGGTAAGGTTGAATTGGTTTGTGGGGCAAAAACAACTGTAATGTATCGTTTTTCTTCAATCTGATGTTTCATTTTATAACTTCAGATATGGCCTCGAGGTTGATATCTGGGCAGCGGGCGTCATCACTTACATACTGGTCTGTGGCTTTCCTCCTTTCCGTGGGTATGTGCTCTTTATTATTACATTAAATAAAAATGATCTGTCAGGCCAGATTTTCTCATTATGTTCCAAGATATTTATGAGTAACACATTTATCTCTAGGCTCTGATCACTGGCATGCTGCAGGTAGTTGTGGATCAAAGATACACAGCTGTGCAAGTGCTGGATCACCCCTGGGTCAATGTAAGTTCAGTAAATCACTGCAAACATATACCGAAAGAGCTGAAGAAGACTATTACCGAAACTCAAGCTAAGTTGCTAAGCAGTGTCTGTATTTTTCAGGGTGACAGTCTGTCAGAAAAGGGGCACCAGCTTGCTGTGGCTAGAAAAATCAAGAAGCATTTTAATTATGGACCCAAGCTCAACGGCACTGCAGCAGGAGTGTCAGTAATTACAGTAAGAACTAATTAGAAACTCAGTGCAAAGTTTGCTTGTAATTTTTTTTTGTTGCTGATTTTTTCCTTTTCGCTGCCTTGCTTTTCATTCTTTACCATTCATAAAGGCAACCATTAGGATTCAACATAGTCCTCACGGTGCAATTACATTTTTAGCAGAATCTTATTTTTATTTTTGTTGATAAAACAAATTTCTCATATCACCAATTGCCTTTAGGAGAGCTCTGCTTGTAGGTGAAAAGACTTGACTTTTTTTAAAACTGCATATAAAAGGAACCACAAATTCCCATTTTGACTTTATTGGATTTCTTGTAATTATAACATTTACATTTTGCATTATCAAAGTGATTTTTCAGTTGAAAATGAAGAATTACACCGTAAACCGCTTTTGGCTAAATATTATGTTCATAAATTCCATAAAAAATTTAAATGTCCCCCCTATTTCAATGTTATCTTAAAATTTATAATCCACCCTACTTGTTCATAGAAAATATTATTCTTTATTGTTTAAACATCACTTCACTTAAAACATTGCTCTATCTACTCTTGATGCTTCCCCCACCCCCATCTGTGAAAGCCTTGATATTAAATGCCTCTGAAATGTAAACTTACTGACAACCCAATGTGTGTTTTTTACATCTTATTAGCTGTATGGTATATTTTTCTTTTTGGATTGACTACATATCGTTCTTGCCTCCATGTACTTTAAATTTTAATTAAAGAATTGGTTGAAGATTATTGCATTTCTACTCTGCTGTGAACTCGTTTCCCCCAACCACAGCAGCTCCACTAGATTCAGGCTCTACAGCCAGATTCCTCTAATTTTCTCAGCATTATTTGAGATCAGCATCCATCCTCGTCATGCTACCATGTGTTTTTCCTTTTTCTGTTTTTTTTCTTTGCCTCATGCTGCCATCCTGTCTAGCTGGACTGCCAGCACTGTTGCTTGGACATCCTGCACATAAATTATGCTTATAGTCATTAGGTGTACAAGATGTTACTTTATAGGAAACTACGGAATTTTTCAACTGCTTATTTTTGATGGAAGAGATGCTGAATGGTATTTTTATTTATTTTTTTATGTAGTGAACAATTTGAGTTTTCATGTGAAGTTGTAAAATACAGAAAAAAATAGATTACGTGTAATTCTTTTGCTAGTGAAGTAGTAACTTTAGTAGGAAACTAAAGTTGGACACTTTACTGACAATTTGGCCAGCGATGCTTTGAGTTCAAGGTGATCCACTGAGTTCATCTCCCTCTGCTTTGCTGGACCAGGACTTAACCATCCAGAAGTCAGGGTCTTTGGATCACAACCAGAATCCAGGATTGTGTTGGATAAGGTATGACACAGCAAAGTGCTAAAGTGCAGTGAGTGCTTCCGTGGCAAAGTGCTGGCAGTGTCCATTTCCCATTCCCCATGGATTTGACCCACGCCCATCATCTTAATCATTTTCATACCTCATCAGTTTACCTCATCTCATTTGGGCTGTTTGGGCTGCAGCTGTTCTTCATTACACGGTTTACTGTGATATTTTTCTCACATTACACTAAGTTACCTTTAAAATAGAAACTGAATTTAATGATTCAGAAAACTTGCTGAGGAGGTTTAAATTCTGTTCGCAAGAAGTGCTGACAAGTGCCACAAAAACTGCATTTCCCCCTGATATCTTGTTTTTTAAATTTTTTGTCGCACTTAAAATCTTAAGATCATCAAACCTGCAACCTTTTTTATGGTATACCTGAAAAACAGTTTTGAAACCAATTACTCCATAAACCTAAGTGGTTGGGTTTTTGTCATGATGTGTAACCCAGCTTTCTAAGCTAAACATTCTGCTTAACGATTTCCATTGGAGTGGAATTTCTGCTTTTAATATTTTCTACAATATGTCCAGAAGCAGCAAAGTGGCTCCTGGATTGTCTACCCTCTGTGTAACTTCACAGAATGAAGAATAAACTTTAACATGAACCTACAGTTTATTAAATGAGACCTCTTAACACATTTTATTGTATTGCTATGTTTAACTGCTGAAGCATTTGTGCCATTTGGAGATCAAATAAATGTATAATAAATGGGGTGAGGAGGATTAAAAAAGTGTCTACTTACATTTTGCTAATTGATGATTTGTATTACTATTAGATCAGCTGTTATGATCAATTACTTGGTACTTATTTGCTGTATTAATTTATTGGATACCTACCTTTTACTTCGAGTCCGACTATGTTTTAGTTTTTCTCTGGACTACTATTTGTAGGTAATCTACCTGCCTTTAGCAAATGACTTCACTTCTCTTTCCAGCCTGATGGATGTTGAGGATTTCCTCCATGTCTTGCATTTCTTTAGGTTGGGGAATTGTCTTTTTTAGATATTTTAGCCTATTTTGTGTTATCACTGGTTCCATTTTTTTTCTTTACATTTCTGCAGTGATCATGCATTTTTGTGGCTAGTGAAAAAAAATCTAGTGCTGTAATTTTGCAGATCATGTTTCAGCAAGAGGGTAAATTGATTCACAGAAGGCTACTTTAGTTTGGATATGTTTCCCCTCCACCCCATATATTCTGAATATCATTTGAAAACTGCTTTATCCATTCAGATTATCCTTGCCTCATTAAAGTTTCATCTGAAACATTTAAGTTTTATATCTTGACAAGGAAGATTTTTGTAGCTCCATAGAGGGTGCAAACATTTTTTACATTGTGCCTGATTAGCTAAGCACCTTTTTGTTTCGTATCAATTTGACAGTTTTATTTTTAACTTGCCTCTTTGATTTGAGAAGAACCTGATGCATACTACTTTTTCACCCACTCTTAGACCACGCCACTTGATAAAGAGAAGCAAGTTTTCCGAGGAAGACGCCACCAGGATGTAAAGCTTTCTACCCAACTGTTGCCCAGCAGTGGTGCCACCACCACCTCAGAGATGGCCAACTCCGTCATCTCCCCAGAGTTGGAAGAGTTGTCTCCAAGTTCAGCCGACACCGTTCTTTCACCTACTTCTCCCTTCTAATAGGTGTCCAGAATCATACCAGGTTCCTGTTTGGAGAGATTTCTGTTTAAAATAATAATGGGTCTCTGGTCCACTTTCTTAATTTAAGATGCATTTGTAAAATTGAAGGACTGCCCAATTAAATGAACACAGCTTGACAGCATGCAAAAAATGTAGGTTTGTCTAATTTGGCCTATTTAGTCAGACTGTAGCCTTCTCTCCCTTTTTTTTTCATTGGTGCTTTAAAAACCGGGACTAACACGGGCATTGCAATCATTTCACCATTGATGTAGTTCTCTTAAATTTTAGTTTGGGGTGTGGTTGTACTTATCCAAATGGTAATGCATGGGTACAAAGATGAGCAGAATCCACATCTGTATACGTATGATCAGTTTGCTCAGTGAGTGACTACACCATAAAGTGGAGCAGGTATTATACTTTAACTGTAAGGGGGAACAAAAGAGATTTAAGAGATTTGTGGAAATATTTTCTTAAAAGCCACAAATGCAGCTTCAATTTGTTGTTGAAAGGTAGTTCACTAGGGCCCTCTTATGGTTACAACATAGTACTGCCTAAATTTTTACAAGAACAAGTTTATTGAATTCTTGCATTTAAACCCTTGTTTCTGAATAACCTTGTTTGATATGTTTTATACATACTTTCAAAATTTCCAATTCAAATATCACATTATTAGCTTAGTATCTTACAGTGTTACATTTCTTGAAAGCAGGGTGCTTTAAAGATGTGACTCATAATTCCTAAACACATTTGACAAATGCTGCTACACTGGATCATTAAATCATTCTGAATTGTAAAAAGACATCTAGTACTTCTATTAACTTGTCTCACAAAGGTAATGAGGATTAATATACTAGTTCTTGTAATGGTGGTGGTGCAGATGAATCTCAGTGGAGCACAGTATGTTGAAAAGTGCACCTTTGTCAAGGCCTTGGAACACCTGGAGTCAAATGCAATTAGGTGCACAAAGCGCACAATACTAAATGTCCATTTTGAATGCCAAAACAAATGCAAATACATGAGTTACTTTTCACACTTCAGTGAATTCAACAGTGCTTCCACTAATAGTCATTTTAATGTGATTTATGCCAGTACTTTTTTTAAGACCTGTATTTTTTCTCATTACGTGATTAATTTTGCTCAAACAAAAGTTTTGAATGTTTGTCTTCCAGGCTCTTTCCTGCATGTGATAAAGTTCATACTATCAAACTATTCTGCTCTCTTGCTGTAAAACAAAATGAACAAATTCCTGCAATTGTTGTTCTATATGAATAGTTTGCATAATAGTGTCTGTCCATGGTAATTGCTAAAATTAAAACACATTTGTTGACATTAATGTAATGTCACGAAAGGGTTTTTTGGGGGGAAGTATCCAAACGGCACAAAGAAATCAAGTTAGTGAAGAAACGTTTTTATTAATGGTGATTAGGTTTCCCTCATGTGAAAATATTTAGGTGCCTTGTGACTTGCCACCTGGAAAGCATTACTGCATTAAACAAAGAAACAAAAAGAAAGACTTATGAAAAAACAAAAACCTGAAGAATTTTTTTTTATACTGCTGATCTCAGGAGGTTCATGCTCAAACAGCAGATGGCAGCATAACCAAACAGTATTCCAGAAAAATCCACCCTTTGTATTTCAGATTTACAATTTACATTTATTTAAAGAAACACTACATAAGTTGACTCGGGTCCATAATTTTTTTTAATGCAGTTACAATCTCTAAATATGTTGCATTTAAATTAAATCATATGAAAATGACACTGCACAGCTGGAATATTAAAACACTGCATGGAATTTAGTCACTGCTGTATAAGTTAAAAACAGTTTGTTTTTTGAAACAAGTTTTATGTGAACACATAGACCCAGTGCTGCCTTAATATCTTAGCATGCAAAATTATAGCTTTAGGTAGATTGGTTTTGTTACACCTGTGCTTAGAAACAAACCAAAAGTTATTAATTTGCATATTTTTGTTCATACAGGTCGACAGATAAACAGCATAGTAATGCTTTAATAGCTTTAATCAATATACTAAAATAGAGCACTTTATCTGCATCAATAACTAATGTCAAGTAACAGAAAACCTTAAATCTATTCAGAAACAAAATATTGCTTATGAGTACAGATTGACAGTGCAGTTTATGAATTAACATAACATTTGTGCAAAAGAATACAATGTACAAAGGTTTTAAATAACAGAACTGGTGTCTAATGCACCATTAATAACATGGTCATTAAAATGACATTTCCAAAATGTCAGTTTTGCCACAAATGGAAATCAAGAGATACCATCTAACAAATTTGGCATTTGATTTTGAGTCATCTTTTGAACAAAAAATGTAAACCAATAGTCCTACTTAAAAACATAAAAAAACAAGGCAATGTCACATTTAAATGTTGCTGGCATATTAAAAACATTTATCACAAAGGACTAAGATTACATTAAAACTCACTTTTCCATATTAACGGACAACAAATATATGAACATTTTGTCTTTTCACAAACATACAAATTAACCTCTGTTTAGGCGCACACAGCAAATGTTTAAGGTGATGACTACAGTAATTCATGGCTTGCACAATGGCATCTATCATTTCATTGGCTTGTCCCCCAGCATTTAGATATTAAGCCTTTACCGTTAACAAAAATCTAATGCCACCAGCATTTAGATCTTTCTCTTCACACTTTTCCCAAATAACTGTCAAATGTGTGAACAGCTGATATGTTACTTTACTTTTTTCCAGTTTAAAAGGGAAACATTTAGAATTTAACGTCTCTGCATACGTCACCTCAGTTTCTCCATAATCACAACAGTCCCACTTGCCTCAGTTGGAGACGACTTTAGCTGGTGTTAAGGTACAATAATAAAACAATGTGTCCAGATTGTACAGCAGCAGATAAATCAGAATGTGGTTGCCTCTGAGGTCAGATGAACATAAAAATATTTGACGTTCTCCTGCTGATTGATCCATTCTTTGCTATTTGGATCCTCTTCTGCTCACCACAGTCACAGGTTAGCAGGTTTTATTTTTTCTTAACCTTTAAGTTGGAAGTTTTCATCTGGTCAGTACCTGTTCTGATGCTCATAGTGCCATCTGTTGAAATCTATGTTGAATGCCACAATGCTGCCAGATGCCATGCCAGTGATCAAGGTCCTAAAGGGTAGCAGAAGGGGAATAAAAATACCTTAAAACATGTAACGTAGAGTATATGGAGAAACATGCAGAGATCATCAGTAAACTACTGGGTTACAGCTAGTTGTTCAATGTATTTCTACAACCTCTGGCTGGAATGTACTGAAGCTGCTGATTTATCAGGGTAGCCTCTTACTGCTTCACCCCAAGGCTCTGAACATTGAGGCATTGTGAATAGTTGCTGCACAATGGTTCTTTGTAACTCATGTTACAAACCTCACTTTACTTTTGCATTTACTTGCATTGAACTTGTGAAGGCAAAGTTGTGGAACTAAGTAAAGCAGCAGCTCCTTAAAAGAAATAAAAGGTAAATCATCCTATTTTCGATCCAAAATGTATGAATCAAATCTACCATTCCATTGTTTTTCAAACCAGATAAATTGTTCTAAAACTCGCTTTTCAGACACAAAAAGACCCAAAAATTGACACCTGCTGTCATATATTAAAATTATGTGCAGAATATCTCAAAGATGCTTGGTATATTATTGACAACAGAAAAATAAGTTATGAGCACTTTACTCCTCTACACATGAAACATCAACACACCTAGTGAATTGGGTACAGAGGGCAGATATTTCTTCACTGAACAATTTAATGAATTAGAGACTGGATTGCAAATAGTCACATGTTAATACTCAGAATTCAGGCATTTGAACCAAATGCTAGAGATTGTTCGAACATTTATGAAGGAACCTGTTGTTGCAAATGGAACCATAAGGGAAACAAGGGTAACGTTGTGTCCTCAGTAAAAGAGCAGAATTTTTAAACTAATTTCCAACTATTTACAAGTTTTTCCTCAAGTCCCCTTTGGACTTGAGAAAAAATAGCATTTCTGAGAAATTTGGCCCAGTTGCATGGACCTGAGTCCAGCATAAAGCTTCTGCTTTATACACATTATTCTTTGCACTCCCATTTAGACAGGATTTGCTTTCAACATTTCCCTGTTCTATTGTTTTCTTAAATTAAAAAGCTTTCTTCATTAGTTTGATAATTTTGATGTGAGAAAAGTCAGCAATTTGAACAGAAAGTTAGGGACAGTTTTTCAGTTTATTAAAGATGGAGTATCTTAATGAAAGCAAGAACAAATCTAGGCTTCCTATTGGATACGGTTGACGTTTTTTTCTATTTCTCTAGCTTTGAATACCAATGGCTATCATCGCCTCTGTAGAGAAATGTATCAAAACAGTTCTCGTGGGTCATATGACATGTTTGATAGTAGAATTTAAATCTGTTTTGAAAGAAACTAAAACGAAACTCATCCTCTGAGGTAAAACTCCATCATGAAACTGCCCAAACCTAACCTTTGATCATGTGATAGATCCATGGCTCGGATGCCTGCATCACAGCCGGGGTAGATGTACAGTTGTCTGAAGTCACAAGCTTGCCACACTTCCACCACACCGTTGTCTCCACCTGTCACAAGGTTGTGTCCATCACTGCTCAGGAGAATTGCCTTAACGAGGGATACAGAGAAATTTAACACACCACCTTAGGCTTATGAAAAGTTGCGGTTGTACTACAGAATGTAAAACATGTAGCTAAATAGTTTTGTTCTTTTTAAATTTAATCCTTATAGTCGAATAAAGAATGTACACAATGAGAATAACAAAGAGGTCATGTGTTTAGTTTTCTTTTTTCGCTTGGTCATTGTGAAAAAGTACGAAGGACATGGAAGGGAAGAAAACATGATTGCATAATCCTATTTGCCCCAGATATGAATTGCTTTGTGTGTATGTAAGAATATTTTCAATAAGTATGCTAATGTCAACTTTCTTTACCCTGGTGGAATCATTGACCTCCATCTGTGCCAGCAGTTTTCCATTTATGCTGAAGTTGCAGAAGCGGCCTCTCTCGTAATAGATGATGCAGTGACCCTCACTGGACACTGAGATTAGCCGTGGGCACTGATAGTTGTCTGGCCCCTCTAGGGCCCGTAGAAGGTCCCCAGTTATGGTGTGGACCAGACAAGGACCCTCTGTCAAATCCAAAACACAGTGTGAAGTACCTGTACTTTAGTTGACAAAAAGAGCTGGACATATTTCTAATTGTTTTGAACCAGTCAGGCTGTGAAAGCAAATATTAGTATACTTATGTTTATCACACATTTCAGCAACAGCCAGTGTCATACAAGATAAAAACAAATACCAATTATGAAACGCATCAAAAAAACATTACATTTTGTCCAATGCCACAATCAAAATTATTATATTTAATAATTATCAAATATATTAATCAGTTATTAATCAAAGGCAACTCTGAACAGGTCAGGTTTAAGTCTTAATTTAAAGGAACTCAGTGTTTCAGCTCTTTTGCAGTTTTCTGGAAGTTTGATCCAGATTTGTGGTGCATAGAAGCTAAATATTACTCCATGTTTGGTTCTGGTTCTGGGAATGCAGAGTAATCTAGACCCAGAAGACCAGAGTCTTCTGGAAGGTTGATACAACAATGTGTTTTATTTTTATTTTGGTTTAGGTTGTATTAATATTAATTGTCCCCTGAGGGACTATAGATAAAAAAACTAGCCTTTATGGCTAAAAGTGGCATATAATGTGATGTAAATTGGCCCTTTTTAAGTAAACAACTCTTGACTCAATATTTGCTTATGTCATGGTCAGCCGTGTCAAATACTGTGCTGAGGGCCAACAAAACCAGCACTGTGGCTCTTCCACAGTCTGTATTTAGGTGGATGTCATAGAACACTTTGACGAGGGAAGTCTCACTACTGTGGTAAGCTGGAAAACCGGCCTGAAAGACGTCAAAGCAGTTGGCTAAGGGAAGGAAGCTGTTTAACCGTTGAGACACTGTCAAACGTTGGCCTGTAATTCTGCAATAGCAATGTGTCCAGACTGTTTTTATCAGTGATTTGCCAACTGCTGTTTTTTAATGCCTGGTGAAAAACACCTGATAACAGGGATGAGTTTACTGTTGTAATAAATGTACTGTTTGTACAGTTTGCTTGTGAATTAGCTTTGCTTTAGAGCCATATTTAACACATTTCTGGTCCTCCACTTTTCCATGATGACAGGTACACGAATAGACAAAGGAGGACACTGACCTTTTGCTCCACTGATGACGAGGCCCAGCTCTGCGCAGACTGACACACACACAACTTCCTGATCATGACCAGTCAGAACTGCCCGTGGTGCTGGGTAGTCGCCTAAAGGACGAGACATGTGGACCACCAATTAACTAATTAACAGGCTCAGTTTAACAAATGCTCTGTTCAGTTTATTAAATAATACAGTTGTGTGAAACTAGTTTTATAGATTTAATCTATTTAACATTTCTTAGCCAATAAGTATAAATAAAAGCACAGGGATTGTGACACACATCTGCTGGAAGGAAAGTCCTATGAATTGTTATGCAAATGCAGAGATGGCTTGATTCACTCCCATGCGCCTCTTGATTGATGATTGCAGGGGCAAAGGTTACTGAGGGGTGATTCATGGCACCTGAAGCCACTGACCCAGTGATCTTGCTACATAGGAAAGTAATCTGTCTAAAAATAACCTGATCACCAATTAATTTTTTAAAAGTTGTACTTAGCAGCATATGAAACTAAATAACATGATGTTACACATTTCGGAGGAGGGCATTGTGGGGGGGCGGGGGGGGGAACTTTGCTTCTTCTATTGGAAGCCATAAAAGAACAATATTGGCAAAGACTGAGCATGTAAGGAGGGTTGATGCCCAGGTGCCAGGTAAGCACTGGTGGAGCAAAAAGGTTCTGGGTTCAAATCCTGACTTAAGTTCTGAAGCTTGCAAGCTCACCCAATTTAGTCATTGGTTCTCACTCCAGATAACTTTCTCCATCACAGTCCAAAAAAGGCAATTAGTTTAAGTGAATAATTCGAAATTGCCATTATGTATAAGTGTATCCACGCATGGTTGTTGCTCTGAGATGGAGAGGCAGCCTCTCCATCTAAATCCCAATGCTAGCCTATGGCTGAGACAGGCGCTAGCCCTGTTAGCCCTGTACAAAGCATTTTCTCTCTAAAATGAATATTGCATTACCTAGGTTTTTAAAAAGATCCCACAACAGATGAGAAAATAGTTAAATTCTTCGATCATCATTTTTGGCAAGACTTGAATAGCAATGTAAACAAACTGTACCAATAAGCACAAATGAGGATCCCCCGGAGGAGCTGGAAGAAGTGACAAGGGAGAGGGAAGTCTGGGCCAGATGGATGGATAGTGGAGGTCTGATAGTTTGTGTATTTGCAGCCACAGGATCTGAACACTTTGCACTGACTTTGCTGACAATGACCTCCTGAATATACCAGAGTATTCCAGGGTGAAATGTGAGGTTATCTGTCAGACAGTTAAACATTGGAAGAACTTCATTCCTAAACATGACAATGATCCTAAACACAGCGTCAATCCAACTGAACGGCTGAAAAAGAAAGGGAAGTACACTGTTGTACATTATGCATTGATTTATATATGCCTGTTTTGGGGTGTTACATTTTTTGTTAATTTTGCTACTTTGTCTTTTAGTTTTTGTCATTTCATAATCACATACTTGCCATAACATTAATTGCCCATTTGGGACTTGAATAAATCTGGATTTGAATTTAAGTAATCTCTGTAAAGGATTATGCAGATGTGTTTTAAGCAACAATCAATACAAACCACTAGCTTGATACGTCTCTGCGCAACTGCATCAGTCCAGTCAACAAGATGGACTATGATCGATGCATCATAGTCCCTTGGAGACCAGGACCTGCTCTGCCCTGTCAGTCTCCACACCTGTCGCTGAGAGGGAACTGAATAGGACGAGTGTCAAAAAAAACGCCCTTAGGGAGTAAAAGCAAGCTCACCTGCTCATCAAAAGATTCAATCACTGGGCTTTGAATACACTCATTCTTTTGGTGGCCCTTGGGATGGGAAGATCCAGCCACCACAATTAACATGGTAAAAATACCTTTTACCATGAGTGTGAATGAATGAGACTTGGACACTGAACCATGGTGGAATTGGACCTGCGCTTGGTTTAATTAAATCACATTAGATCACATGCAACCTTTTGAAGGTGAATTTCCAGCCCGGAATACACATTCAGAATGAGAACGAACAGTAGCTTATTCAAAAAAAGGCATTCATTAAAATATAACTGAGATGAAATTAGAATATTCTTACAAAGAAAAATCTACACTTTATATTTTTTCACGAGTGATTCTAAATCAGTCGCTATCTTTCTTTAGTTTTTCTTTTTGTCCACTAAAGCTACATTGCAAGCACTTGTGATGTGGATATCAGGGGAATACTCTCTTCCTGCTGCAGTAACACAAGTATTGTTGCCCCTTGCTAATTGGAGGCATCCAAGCTGAAATTCTTAATTAACTGTCAAAGCCTCAGTGAAGTTAATTAGAGGATGCTTGCAACTAATCTTGAGCTCCTAAAATCTTTCACAATTGAAAACACAAGTTTTCAAAATGTACACATGTTGTAACAGGCAGCACTCAGATCACATTTTGAAAATTTTGGTTTTTAAAATATTTTTTTCAATTCCACTCACATGCAGTGATAATGAATTAAAACTGTATATCATTGCTTTGCCAATCCCCAATGGGGAACAAATCAGGAGCAGTAATTACACGCTGATGCCAAGGTCTGAGAGCAACGATGAAGTAAAAAACAAAAACACATTTGACATGACATTTAGTCCCTTACAAAAGGATTAATGAAATGATGTGACTGGCCAACAAGAAAGTAGCAGATGCAGATGTGTTGAGGAAAAAATGAGAGAGGCTTTTTAACATTTTCACAAAATCTGAAGTGTGGCGTTGTACTCGACTCTCCTGTGTCAATAATTTATAACGTCTCTTACACAGAGGTGGACTGTTTACTGATCAGGGGACTTCTAAAGACAATGAGATTTTAATTGGGAGTACCAAAGGGGGGGCATTTCAGATTTTTATTTGTAAAAGTAAATAAACCATAACCGTCCCCTTCACAGCTATGTTATACTTCCTGTTGGTCTGCCACACAAAATCCCAAATTCACTCAAAACCATTACAGTGATCTAACAAAACTTAGAAAAATGAATGTAGTGAGAATACTTTTGGAATACATTGTAACTGAACAAAAATCACAACTTTTCCTGAGCACTGAAATAAGCTCAAAACATGTGACTCATCAGCTTTTTGTTTTGGGGTTTTCTTTAAATCACATAATATTTTTTCAAGCCATTCACAGTTTTTGTTCAGGTTATGATTCCAGAAATATAAGTTAATGTAATGCAGTCACTTTTTACTAGTATAAAAATAGCTTTCACTGGTAAAACAGCTCTATGTTACAGATTTGAATGTGAATGTTTTCCTAGAGCACTATTAATAAAAAAAATATATATTAATCTTGCCCTTGGCATCCTCTTGTTGAAAACAGCTCCACTCGGTGTCAATAATCAAACAGCTACCCTGCCGATAATTTATTCTGCCTAACTTTTAGATTTTTTTTGGATGAACAGTTTTTGTTCCTGTGTTGATCAAAAGCCCTTTGCTTCAGTTGAAAAACAGCCTGAAGTACCTGATCCCTGATGGAAAATAACTTCAAAAGAAAGAAGAAATTTCATGTTTGAATTAAATAACATAACTAATTTTGCAATTTTATCCAGGACTTGAGACTAATGCACACCAGGGTTTGGCAATATGACAATATCAGAAAGGAAGGAAGTGTGGATAATCCAACCAAGGAAGAGAAATGACAATTTTCATGTTTGTTCTTGCTCATTAATTTTAGTATTTGCTTTGCAAGCTACCATTGTAAACTTGAGATAGAAGTATTGTTTGATTGTCAGTGAAATGCATTGTCTTGGTGGGAAGCAGAAGGTTTCAAAGATAAAGTGAGAATATTTCAGTCAACGTAAACTTCAAAGTCATAAATAAAGCTTTGGAAAAGACAAAAAGGTTCTGCCTGTAATTTGTCTAAGATCAATGAACAGAAGACAATCGTGTTTTTTTTTCTTATTTTTCTGTTCATCCCCAATTGTAAAAACCCTAGAAAAAGTGCAAACTCACCATGATTGGGGTTGTCACCAATAATATGGTGCCGTCCACTCCAATACCAAAGCAGCAGGGTAGCATCCCGAGACCCAGAAACAATGTAGCAATCGCCTCCGATGTACGACTCTGATCTGGCCAGACATGTCACCACATCCCAGTGGCCAAAAATAATCTGGGTCAGCTTGCCTAAACAGATTAAAGAGCAAAGATGATTTCTATTGGTATTATTTTAGGTTGATATCTTCTAAGGGAAAAATGAATTGACTATAAACACCAAAATCATCCTGCTCACAATTAAAAAACTGCATCATTTTTATGAAAATTATACTGCTTTAGGATGGAGGATTGGGAGACATTCAGAGATGAAAACATCAACTTCACTTTCAAACCATGTCATGAGGTCCCATTTGAATTCAATAAAAAAAAAAATGCAAGGAGCTACAGGGACAATACGTTGTTCTCATCGCAGTTAATAATTATAACTGTGTATCAACTTTGGCGTCCAAGTGTGTCAGGAGACAGTTGCACCAATACTGTATCATTACTGTCATAGCATTCAGTCCTCCACACATCAGCGCGCAGCCCTGTAGGAAACAGAGTTTACACTATAACCTACCTGTCTCAGAGGAGTACACACGGAAGCTCTTGTCCCAGAAGCCACACACCAGGATGTAGCGGTTGTCAGCTGTCACCACAAAACAGTGTGTGGTGATTTGGATGCTTTGGTCCACTAGGTCTGTGATCTGACGCTTGTTGCTGCCTGTATTGTTGGCTGAGAGGAAGACACAAAAAGAAAAACAGTACCATACCCGAGGTGTAGCTCCTTTTTTTTTTCTTCTAAAATACACATAAAGGACAAATATTTATGTCCTTTTCTAGTTTGAAGTTGCGTGTTCTCCTTTGAGCTCACTCACCAACCAGAGAATCCATCTCTATAGGGAGATGATGGGCCTGTTCCAGAGAATAGCCTGGTGCTCCTCGGAGACCTGGATTCATGTAAGCATACACGCATACAGTTTTACAATTTCACGCAGCCATTCATTCATATTTTTCCATGATATAACAATTAATGTCTTGCTAGACTTTTCAGTTCCATCGTCAAATGTCATTCCCCATTCATGTGAATCGGCGTCTTAAAACCATTTTGATCCAGGGACATGTCTGAAATTGCGGAAACCTTATCATTCTTATTTCAAAAAGCAAGACCACATTTCCTTCCTCCCCAACAGGATGGTCAGGGCGCTGCAGCTGTGTTCATTAAGGGCAACCGCACACTGTGGACTCTTTGGTCTCGAGTGGTCCGTACTTTCTGCAGTGACAGATGGAAACGTGTGGGGAGAATGTGGTGCAGTTGCGGCCTAATTTCCTAGTAAGCATTGCTTTGACCCTTTGACCCCGAGGTGAGGCTTGTTCGTAGGGAGGGGCTCCGTGGGTAATGTTAGTTCACACATGTTTGAGAAGGAACATGTGGAAACACTCATCGTCAGCTCACCTGGAAGGTGCTAGTCGCTCTCATAGACAGCTTGCAACAAGTCTATTATGAGCAGTGGGAAGGTTTCTTGTGTGACTGTGATGAAGTGATTTTACAGGACCTCTGCTGTGGTAGGTATCACGTGTGGTGTGCCACATCCTCCCCCCCCCCACCCATCAGCATATGTCTGTGTTTGAACTTCCAGCACCTCCTACGCGACATCGACTTCGCTCACCAACAGTGTTGTGCCATCGATTGACGGCAAATAAGCGGCTGCAGGTGACGGTGACCACGGCAGGTATAGTGAGATGGGGCAGGGTGTTGGCAGCCACATGCGTGACCGGCGAATTGGACGGAAACTTTAACACCATGATGACGTCCTGCTGCATCTGGTCCTTGAACATGAGAGGACTCTGCGGAAGGAAACACTATTGAGTAGAAGAGAGAAAAGACAAAAATATGGGGGAGGAAAAAAAATGGAGGCGTCATGATGGTTGGGGACGATGAAGGTTGAGAGCAAGAAAGGAGGAGACAGAATAGATGACGAGAAGAGGGATGAAATTATGTAAGAAAAGAATGCAAGAAGAATTAGTGTGGAAGAAAAAAAAAGACAATGTTCAGACACAAAGGAGAACTTCATGCAACATCCCCAATTGGTAATTAGACAAAGGATAACAACAAGAGGAGGCGAAGAAAGCTGGAGACGCAGGAGATGGTTGATACAGAAACGTGCATCAGAAATGTCCTGCCTGTTTCACATAAAACAAAAAAAAATTAAGACATAATTTGGATTAACGTTTGTAGCTGATTTTGTTTCAAATTGTTAAGTACTTAAAATTTTATCATTTCTTCTGCATATGTAGAATAAATTAACAGCCCTTCAAAATAATATTTTGAGGGTGAACTACTTTTATTAAACATGGAAAGCAGATGAATAGAGTGGACTTAAATTAATAAAATTGTTTTATAATCATCTCAGCAGGAATTGGATGTTATTCAAAAGTAAAAGCTAAAAATGACATTTCTTGTCATGTGACATAAGATGACATAAGATCATCACATAAGATATTGAGCCACAACCTTCAATATCTGTAATTCAACTGTAATTGAAAAGAAGACAGAAAATGATACATGATTTTCAAAATTAAAAGACACTTTAAAATTAAAAAAAATTATGGTCGGTCTATATGTTCAGCTTAGATGAGTAGCATCTGAACATAAATTTTAAGATATGACAAAGCTTCTAAAAAAGTTTTAGGTAGGGATGACGACTACACCGCTAACATTTTTTCTCTGCTGAACATACGCAAATCCTAAAATAAACACAAATGGCAGCAAGAAGGAAATAAAGGTTTTTTTGTTTGTTTGTTTGTTTGTTTGTTTGCTTCTGCAAGGCACCATACATAAGTGTAATTGGAAAAACCAGACTTCTAGACCAGTAGGGAGCAGTGTTCTCATTAAACTTCACTACTTTCGAAAATGACCAGTTGAGATACAACACAGAATACTGGTCCTAATAACTGTTAGTTAAACAGAGGCCCCTGTGACTACACAAGATAAAAATTAAATAGTTAACTGCTGTTAAAAAAACAAAAAAAACAAATGCCAAATTGGAAATCATCTTTCACAAACTTATCACTGCTTGTAAACACAGAGTAAAATATCGAAGGTCTACCCAGCCTCCCTGAATCACACACACACACACACACACACACACACACACACACACACACACACACACACACACACACACACACACACACACATCCAGAGGTGCAGTGAAGGTTCCCAGCATGCTCACTGTTCTCACCAGGTGCATGGCGGAGCTGCGTGGAGGATGTGGCTCGATAAGCAACTGAGATGGCGTCTGTCCAAAGCTCTGGATCTGCGCCTCTGTGGCCTGCGGGAGAGAGCGAGAGAGTGAGAGAGTGGCTGTCACAATCAATATGCATCAAAGTGATGGGTCAATGCGTTACTTGACAATGCAAGCAAATCCTAACTCAGCCGTGCCTCTGAGGAAGGGGGGAGGTAAAGGGAAAGGGGTGCACTCCCAATCCGCCTGGGTGCTCCCCCTTCCCCCTCTGCCTGCAGAGTCATCCAAGTGTTAGTGTGGAAGAGACAAGCCTTTTCCTATTAACATGCTTCAGTTAACCATTCCCCATTTCCAGGAGCAGGGGCCCCAACTGCACAAACGTTAACCTGGAGTGACATCCAGATAGAACTGCAGCAGGCCAGCGTGCTTTTAGATGTTATTGTACTTGAAACAAAGCACAAAAGCATGTGTGTATAGTCATACTCACACACACACACACACACACACACACACACACACACACACACACACACACACACACACACACACACACACACACCACACACACAAACGCACAAGACAGACTTTGTGAGTTAGGTAAAGGTACTACCACAATGAAGGATGATTTATGGAGGAGAAACTAAGAGAATAACAGGGAGAAAATACAACTGAAGTCAGATAACGAACAGTGAAAAGAAAGAACACCACAAGAATCTGAGCTCTTCTATTTTTAGACAACAAACTTGGGGAGAAAAAAAAAGACAAAAGAGCTTCTCTGCTTGCAACAAGAAAAGAAAAAAAAACTAAACTAAACAGAAGCACTAAGAGCTGCTGAGCTTGACTGAAAGCGTGGCACTCTAAGGTGGAGGTGATTGATGTGACTGAAGCCTTTTCCACCATCAGAAGAGCTTGTAGATGTCCATCAATGCCATTGTGCACAATGAAACATACATCGTTGAGCCTTTCGTCTGCCCTCCCAACTGCCTGTGTGACTGGCCCTCATCTCCCTGCCCCTGTACACACCACTCACTATCAAAACGGACCCATTGGGTAGCAAATGCCACAGTCAGAGACGCGGCGCGGGGCTTTTGGAGGTGATGCCGAATTAGGACAGGCCACCTGCGAGGCACACAGTCGCCCCCAACACCGCCTGGTCACTTCAGATCTTTCACGGCTCCAAAAAAGGCAATGTCCACACTGGCGAGCGCTGTCATGCAGCAGTGAAAGTTTCATGCGAGCTGGTTTGCACATTTGGGAACAATTAGAAGTTAGCGTGTTTTTTACAACAAAGTCTGCCAAGTAACTGAGGCAACTGACATTATGGGTATTTAAGGTTACGTTTGGGGTCAACGTGTCTGTTCAAATAAAGAAACTCGATCCGTACACCATAAAGTCTGAGATAGCTGTCATGTGGAAAACATCAAATTACACATAATGATGAAAACTGGGCTGCTGAACGATGATAGTCTTGAAGCATATTATTTTTCAAAGGAATCTCTGGCTAGTTTTCTTTACATTTGAGTTCTTTTGTGAGGATTTACTTTGTTGAAGGATAAATCATCGATATGTTATTTCACAAGCTGATCAAAACACATCAATATTTCTCAGCCACTTGGACCCTGATCCCCAGAGATGGATGACAAAAACATATCTGTATTCAAGTCTGAGGTAGCACAACGAAACAGGCAAGTCATTAGTTCATGCCATTAAAGGCTTTGCTCTTTGGCTGAGAAGTGGCTCCCTACAACCATTTAGATTATTTTCCCTCCAAGCAAAAGCTGCCTTGCTGGGGTGAGCAGCACATAGCATTCCTCATAATAATATGTTCTCCTGTCTAAAGGTGTTTTCATATCCAATAGTCCGGTAGCTTCAGTTCGACTGGAGGCCAGAATTGCAACATTTGCTACATTTTCAGATGGTGAAGTTCACTTTCACACTGCGCTGCGTCAAACAAACCAAACCCTTTAAAAAAAACATTTGATTTGACATTTGACAGTGTTTGGATTCTAAAATGATGGGAATTGTACATAAGATCAATGAAATAAATGTTTCTTTTATTTGAGAAGTGTTATGTAATGGATTAAGGTTAACTATAAAAGGAGCTTGACTAACAAACTGGCTGTGTTCACAAATTCTCATTACTTGTTAAGTGAAACAGGAAAAAGGTGAAGAAGCAACCAAGAAAATCCCACTGCTATTTTTAAACAAGATGTAACATCTACCCACAATAACAGCAGAAGCACCGTGTGGTTTATGGACCGTGATATTGCTGGTCAACAAACTCGCCTGACCTAAACCTCACTGAGGGACTCAGTAATGTGTTAAGCTACATTTTTGACTTGAATTACTGAGATAAATCAATTTTTTTCAATGACCTTTAATGTTATCGAGACTGACCTGCACGTGTAGGATGATCTACTAGTATCACTCTCCAGAGCAGCAACAGAAAAGCAAACATTCCCTTGTGACGACTAAAGCAGAAAGCTGAGATCCCTTTGAATCATTAAAGAACAGAAATGGCAGCTACAAATTTGTAGCAAGCGTTTTGACCTTTTGACAGAGGTCAAAGGCAACACAGCAAATTATTTCCAATAATTCGAGCTTTTAGGGAACAAAAACATCTCATACAAGAAAATGTACCAGAGAAACCACATAAAGGAATGAATGCACAGCAGCAGTGTTAGTTTCCTATGTAATGACATTCTTTACATGTCGACAGACATTTGCTTCAGATGATCTTGTCACGAATGTAATCCTGAAGTAAAACAAAGAGTCGCCCTGAAGCTTTTTTCTCAAGTGATTACTTGGGAATGGACACCTATATATGACTTTAAGTGAGAGCAAATATATCTCAGACAATTTGTCTACGGGTAAGTGCCTGTGTCTAATCCTGCTTTCATCACATATAATGGGAATTAAAATCTTTATGATGTGCGATAGAGACAGTAATGCAAACCATTCGAAGGTTTGTATTTCATCAACATCAGAATATCAAGGTGAAATCAATTTAAAGAATGTCATCAAGCTCAAAGGCTGTCAGAGGCTTGCTGCAGCACACTTTGGCGTCTTTGTTGATGCAGAGGTGGCAGGAGGGGCAGCGGCAGGAGGAGCAATAGAGTTCCACTGATGAATAATTTGTCTGTTTACTTGTGAGTGACACAGTGGGGTCTGAATCAAGGGGTTGCTGTCATGTTTTTCCATAAGAAAAGGGTGTCAGGAGAGGCATCACAGCGAAGGATTGCTGTTCCGGCAGCATGCCCAGAAGAGCTGTCACTGTTCCTCAGCCACAGACCAGAGGCCTGGCAGCATGTCAGGAAGTGTCATCATTTTCATCTGACACGCACAAGGAAATTATCTCTCGTGACCTCTAATTTCTTGACGTTTCAAATGCCTTAATTGTTGTGACTAATGCCAGGTCGGAGGTTTCACCTGTCAGGCCCTGGATGAATCAATACCAGGAGTCAATCATCACATATCAACAAATCTTAGTGAGACCAACAGTCGGCAAACTTCCACCTCCACCTCAATGACTCATCCAAGCAGGTAACACAAAGACCTGGGAGAGGGGAGTAGTAGAAGTAATTGGTAAACTCTGACTGAAATAAATAGAAAATACATGCAGAAATTGAGCGATATTAATATTCTATAGTTCCTTAAAATTATTCTACTTTAGTTGTACTATATCTTCTGTCTTTGTGTGATTCAAATTAAAGTGAAATCAGATGTTTTTAGAATGACTCAGCATGTTGACAATTATTAGAAAAACATCAATTCTGTCACAAATGAGCTTCAGAAATAGGCTAGAATGCCTCATTCAACATTAGATTCTGTTAATAATGGCCATACTTTATTACACACTTACTGTAAAAACATTAGGACTGCTTACAAAATTGTATTTTGGAACATATGTATAGAGCAAATGTATAAGCTCGCTAAGGTAATAAATATTGTTGCTCAATAAACCAACATTTAAACACTACATTACATTAATGCCTGTGGACAACTTTACATACTACTTGTACTTTAGTAAGTAGTAAAAAGGCAAGCAAACAAACTAGATCTGTACAAAAACTTAGTGCAAACTCAAACTAACTTGTAATATAAAATATAGAAATAGACCAATATTTCTGGAAAAAAAATGTATAAAAATTAATGTATTATTGTTTATAAATCTTTGTTGTTCCCAGCAAAACGTATTTTGGATACACATGTTTTTATGTGTCATTTTATTTTGTTGTCAATATTACACCTCAAGGCCACCCAATTAACTAATTAACAATATATATATTTTTAATTTTCTTTTAAATAATTGTTTTTCTATGTAATATCTGACATAGGTTTTTAATTTCAAGGGCTAAGAAAAATAAAAATGACAACATAAAATATGAAATATAATGAATTACAAAACTTGGACAGTTTGTCTTAATTAGTGCTTATCATATTAAAAAAAACATCATTTAGAAGATCCAGTTTCTGGCACAATTAAATTCATATCTCACACTTTCAGCTATGTGAGCATAATTAGGACCTCTAAATGTCTGACTTCCTAATGTGAGACTAACTAAGAGTACTGTCACCCCTCAAAGTAACAACTGTGACAGAAGACAGCTAAAAACCTTCCAGTCTGAAGGAAAATAAACAACTCATCGTCGAAACTATTTCCTGAAATAACACAAACTAAACCTTTCACAATATGGTTTGGTAATTAGATGAGCCAAATCTTCTGCAGGTGATTTGCATAGTGGTCACTTGATAAATAAAGGCGCCCCTGAAAGTGACAGTATATAAATGAGTTGTTTTGCAGACAGCAGATGGTGAATATCACAGGGAGAGGAGAGCTCACACTGGAAAGTACCACAATGCATGCCAGCTGCTGCCGTCTTTGGTCCCCTTTCCCTTTGCAATTATGCAAACGGAACAATCCACCTAATAGTCACTGAGTTAATTTGTTAAAATAAGAGGATTATGTCATGTATCTATTCATTGAGTGACTGCTTGTGACTGATCAAAGAGCTCAGACAGATATTTTGACCTGATTAGGGAAAGCGACATTCGCTATATTCCAAAATAAGGGCGTTGACATATGACGCTAACAAGGTCAAAAATGTACTTGAAATGATATTCAAAGAAAACGACTTCACCGGACAGCAGAATTAAAATCTCATGTCAACAAAAAGGACTCCGATCTTGTAGTGAACATGCAGAGTCAGCAACCCTGACAGATTATCCTATGGGTTAGACTTGCGTCACATATTAATTGACTGACAGATGCACGGTATGAACGCTCCAGGAACTGCAATGCATGTCTGGACAAATGCACACAGGAAGTTGCATTCATGGTGAGTAAGAGAGTAGGTGGCTTTATCACGTATGTGTGTGTGTGTGTGTGTGTGTGTGTCTCCGCGAGCGTTACCTCTCTGAGCAAAGGGTCAGCAATACTGTCCAAGCTGACGGAGCCCTCATAAGTCAGGTGGTGGAATACGTTGAGGGCACGCACTGCTTCTGGGCCTCGCTGCTTGTAGCCGAAAATAAGGTCAATCCACTGATGCAGCTGACATGACACAAACTCGCTTTCCAGGGCCTGTCAGACGAGCACAGGGCAATTAGAGGTGAGAGGCACCGCAGGAACACAAAGCACTGGAGCCAAAAGTCACAAGGCAAACTCAACTTAAAACACAAACAGAGTGGAGATCATTCCTAAAATAATGATCTGAGTCGTATTTTCTTTTTTTTTTGCCAAAAGTCATGTTTTTGGGAAAATTTATCTTATTGCAACATCCCGGCCCGAAAAAATTATTATTTTTTGTTTTCTTTGCCAAAATCACTTTTTGTCACGTAGTAAGGTGACAATTTGATATTGCATGATGATGACCAAGCAGAACATTAAATCCTAGTCACAGACATTTCAAACAATGCTATGAAGCAAAAAGATCATGTGAAAATGTAATGCAGCCAGTCTGATGGTGTAGACATTTGTTACGTTATATTTCTCCTGCTTCTTTCACATTTCAATGTAGCTTATGGATATCATATGTTATAGACCAACACAAAATTCTAATTTATTTTTTTTAATTTTTTTAAATGTAAAATTCTGAAATACGTAGGTGCTATTAGAGATAGCCACCTTCACTTCATCCTGAATGTACCAAACCTACAGTCTAAACACGGCGTTGGCAGCGTCATTCTTTTGGTTTGCTTATTTTCAGCAGGGAAGGGAGTTTAGAAGAGCTTTACTTGTAAGAATATCATCAGCCCTAAACATATAACCATAATTAAAACAGAATGGTTAAAAGTGCTAAAAGGATAACTTCAATGTCCAGGCCTAAGTCAACCGAGAATCTGCGGCAAGATTTGAAAACGTTTGTTCTCAGTTGCTCTAGATCCAGTCTAAGTGAATTTGTGCTAATTGGAGAAGAAAATGGCCTTTAAGCTTCTGGTCTGTGTGTGTTAACTTGGAACAAACACACCCAAAAAGGCAAACACCTGGAAAGGCAGCAGAAGGTGCTTGCATCCCCTCAGGAATTCAAGTTTCATTGTAAAACAAAAGAAATAGAAAAAATATATGTACTTTTCTTTTTATTCACATTCATGTTCAGATTGTTATGTTGGTCTGTTAAATAAAATACGTTGAGTGTTTTGGGGGTTTTATATTTTTTAAAAAATCCAAGAAGTTCAAGGAGAATGACAAATTTTACAAGGAGCTGCAACCTGCAAAATGCATCATATTCACAAATCCACTCACAACATGCACAATTTTTTTTAAAAAATATGCTCACAGTACTGCTTTTCACTCATACAGTGCATACTCTGTATAAGGAAATGAGCCAGTGGGATGAAATACGTCGTCTTAGGTGCCTCACTGAGATTTAGCAACCATGGCCAAAACAAACTGGCACCAAGAGGATGAAGAAAAACAAAGAAAGGAATCATTTGGGAAAGAACCGTTTGAGCTAAATTTACACAGCATCCTCAATCTTAACAGAAAAGGAGCAGAATAGCAAACTATGAAAATGAAAACTGTGACATGCCTCTTAAAGCATCTTCATGGAAATATCAAAAACAAGTGGCTAAATCTTAGTGGGAGCCGCTTTTGCTCCTGTTGTTGTTGTTCAGTCCTTCAGTTTTGCAACTCTACAGTAAGGGGGATAATCACTATGAACTCAAAAAGGCTTTTTGGAAGAGTAAGACTAATGATCAATAATTAACTTGGTGGAGAGAAGTTATCATATCTCTTTTCATGAGTTATTATTTTTTCTTATTGTTCCGGCTTATCGTTGTGATCTAAATAGACTGTGGAGCTGCTGCTCAGACAAAGCAACAAGGGTAGAAGTGTGTTGTTTTTATTCATCTGCACAAAACAGAAAATACACAAAGAAACAGAATTTGAAGAAATTCAACTTTGGAATGATTTCCCAAAAGACATGAATATATTATTGTCTCTGAGAAATAGACAGTAACAAAACAATTTAAAGCACATTTCCTAGAGGGGAATTTCATGGATTTAGCTTGCAGCTCAGAGTCCAACTGTACCATTAGGTTAGGGTTATGAAAAATAACTGCCGTTTTATTATAGGTTAAATGGAGACGATCTAACAAAGGACAAATCTCCCATCACTTATCGCTTATCTCTCCACTTACCACAGTCTCTATGAGGAGACAACGAAATGCCCTTATTAATACCAAGATCAAACACACTTTAAAACTAACTGCAGCTTTAAAACAAAACAAAAGGGAAGAATAATTGCTCTAGTGGAAAAACAAGCTAGATTTCTTGTGGGAGGATTGGAGAGAGACGCTGGGTATAATTTTAAGAAAGCTCATTACAAATCTACAGCACCTATAGAAAACATGCAATGGGGGTCGGAGCATTGTTCCACAGCCTGCTACAACATAATTCCCATGCAGGCAGAGGTGAAGCTTTGCAAGAGAAATTTACACTCCTCCCCTCACGTCAGGAATAACAGCCATTACCAACAAAGCCTGCTCAAGCTCAGAGAGGCAGAGTTTGCCACAGGGCATATCACGACAATTGAAAGTGGCACATGCAAAGATGGGAAGTGGGAGGAGGAGGAAGGGAGGGAGGGAGAAAAAAGAAACAGAGAAAGGAGGGAAGAAAAAAAGAGACAGAGAGAAAAGGGATGCAAGTCCAGAAGATTCACCGACAGAAGAGGAAATAAAAGAGGAAGTAAACGTGGGCTAGATGGGGGGGGGGGGGAACAAAAGAAAGCAAAAATAGAAGAACAGCACTACGATTCTTTTGAACAGTTTAAAAATCCAAGGTAACGTCAGGCATGTTTATCCCATCAACATGACAACATTTCCACTGCAGCCGTTCCTTTCTCTTCCATTCGACCGCCTTTCCTGTTTAGGTGATGCGGACATGCCATTAACAATTTTTCATTGTTAATGGCACTCCACTGGTGTACGCGCCTGATGGAGCACAACCAGGCAGCACGGGTTGAGCTTGGGGAAAGGTCACCTGCATAAGACCAGCCAAACTCTGCCACTCTAGCTGAAAAGGTCAAGAACGTTCCCATGGCGTCCTTCTACTTCAGGTCCAAAAACACTGCGGCCCCTAACCTCAGGGTATATTGTTTCTGCCCAGCTGTGTTGCAGGAGTTGCTCTGCGTTTATAGAGGAAGTCAGTCGTTATGCCTAAATTAGAAAGCAGAGGCATATTAAAATCTTTTAGTGGGAATATAAGGTACATTTTTGCTGCCTTGCTCCACCTTTGGCACAAAGTAGTCACAGTTGTTTGGCTTGTTAAAAATGAGCGTGCTACATGCTATGAAAGGACTTTAAATATTAAACAGTGGGAGTCAGATTTCTATTCTTAAAATTAGTTGCTTTTTTCACAAAGCCGTAAAAGGACAATAGAACTTTTTGTTCACCTTTACTGACCCACAAGTAGGATTGTTCATATTTGTATACAGAGTCATTTGCGACCAAAATCCCATAGTTCTGCAGTGTATATCAAGCTATTTATCAAGTGGCCTTTGTGTGTAGTTTTTGTGTGAATGCAGAAAGCAGACTTGCCGAGTTTCTGCACCAAGTCATTTGAGACTAAAGGAAAAACTGAGTTTATCTGATGGTAACAAATGACCCTGATTTGCTGTTTTGGTGCTGTATACCTGAAACCTGCTGGAAGTTGGGAGTCCCATGCTGTGGGCTGTGTTTAAACACACACTCTCAGACATAAAGACCTTTGCCCCCTACCCCAGAGATGGGGCCCAGCTTCATAAAGGGTAGCATTATAACATAAAATTACCCTTAGTCCTCTCTTCTAGTGACATTAGGAACTCAGGGTGGAGAGACAGTACTGAGTAAGGAGTTTAATAATACACAATTTGTACAAGACATTATAAGGAAAAGTTTGAGGGTAACAATTGAGCATTAATTATTATAGGACATATTGTTAAATTGTTAAATTGATCACTAACAGATAAGTATGGATCAGGAAAAAGACGCTATATAAAATTTTTTGCGTAATGCAATGTAAATAGTGCAACAACTCATAAACACTAATTCTAAAGCAAACCAATAAAGTCACATATATTATACTTATGAATTAAATATAAGTTAAAAGTTACAAAAACCAAAATAAAATCATTTTAAATCACTTAAATTATTCAATATTCACCAAGAAAGGTAAACATTTTCCTAAGCAGAGAGTAAATGAAAGGAATGAGATAGTATAAAAATTATTTTGCTAAGTGCTATATTAACAAGTTAATTTTTTTCCTATATGGTGAAGACCTCATTTTCATCATATAGGATAAAATGAGGTCCTGTGGAGTTTAAACAGGCAATCCTCATAATTGCTTACCATCCTGTTTATCCGAACAAAGTCTTCAGGCATCTTGGCCCAGGCTGGCAAGTCCACATCACAGATCATGGTTCCGTCTTCCCTCATTCCTAAATGGTAGCCATTGCTGTTAACAAACATCTCTGGGAGATAGTAGAACTCGGGAATCAATTCCTAAAGAAGAGAAATGTTCAAATAATATTACAATGGGTGATTCTGAAGGCCTGAAAACAAATATGTCTGTGGATATAAAGAAACAATCTCACTGAGATGATGTGAAAATTCAAGGGGAAAGGTAACAAAAACAAACTGAACAGCAGGCCATGGGAGGGTCATCGAGTGGCGCTAGTCCAGTTATTCCAGGCTGAGGTGTTAGGTGTGTTAAATGAAACTGGAACTGAGTTGGGTTTTTCTCTCTAGTCTCTAGGTTCTTGTGATGGGGTCAGGGCCCTGCTGTGGAGGGGAAGTGAGCTTGGTAAAAGAGCTCTTAATGTAAAGCCGAGTGTGATTTACACTCAAGGGGAGAGCAAATATTGACCTGAGCTTTGAGACAACATGCTTCCCAACAGGATTTTCTGTTGTACTTAAACAAGAGCAAATCGCATATGTTTGACAGTTTCTTGGAAAATTCATACCCCATTGTTTTTTTTTTTTGCCAAATTCTTTTCACTGTGACCACAAACATTTGCAGGTTTCATTTGTATTTTATGTGATAAACCAACACAAGTTGATGAATAAATATGAAGTGGAAGAAAATTGATTAATGGTTATTAAATGATTTGGTAAATAAACGTGATATGGATTAGTGTTCATACATGGTAGAACCACCATTTGCTGCTATTACATCCGCATGTCTGCATTGTTTTGTCTCTTACATCTTTGTGAATTCAGAGGCTGAAACGTTTGTTTATTCCTCTACTTTAGTCAGATTGGATGGACACCATCTGTGAACATCGGTTTTCACCTCTTGATACATATTTCCCATTAAAATTACATAAATATATTTCGATCTAAACCATAACAATGCAACTCTGGATATTTCAGGGACATTTTACTTTTGTAATGTAAAACTCCACCACATTTAGAATTGTGTGACAACCTCTCACAGGTTTTCTTCCAGCATTGCCGTATTTGGCTCTATCTAAATTTTAATCAGTCCTAACCAGCTTCTCTGTCTCAGCTGAAGAAAGGCCTTTATAATGCATGATGCTACCCACACCGTGTTTTACCATGGGGATGGTCACTTAGCTGTAATAGTTAAAATTTCTGTCACATGTTTTTTTTTGTATGCATAAAAAGGACAAGCTTGGTCTCATAAAACCAGAGACTCTTCTCCCATATGTTACCAAAGCCCCATATAGCTTGTGTCATATGCAACAACACGTCTTATGACTTTCTTTTAGCTGTGACTTTCTTCTTGCCTCTATATCACTAGTGACAGATTTAAGGAACACACAACATCAAATTGTCCTGTTGGCAGGTTCTCCCATCTGAGCCATGAATTTCTGCAGCTCCTTCAGATTTACCAAGGGTCGCTTGTTTCTGAGATTAATGCTCCTCCAGCTGGTCTGTCAGATGGATAGTCATATATTGTTAGTTTGGAAGCGCTCCAAAATTTTTCAAAAATTCCAATGAATTGAATTTTGCTCCTTATGCCAAAGGTTTTG
Organism: Micropoecilia bifurca; assembly: GCA_903067075.1. NCBI lineage: Eukaryota > Metazoa > Chordata > Actinopteri > Cyprinodontiformes > Poeciliidae > Micropoecilia > Micropoecilia bifurca. The sequence goes on along the minus strand of CAEGAF010038184.1, from coordinate 1,590 downwards.
GTTATTGTTACTCACATTATAGTTATACTGACATTAAACTACAGATATGTCTACTTAGTTCACCAATTAGCTGACTTTTGAAGTTAATGGTAACACTGAATTTGATCAATGGATGCCATAGTAAAAGGAACTAAATATAGATGAATGCCATTTTTTCCCAAGTACTCATTTATTAAATACATTTGAAAAACATGCATCATTTTCCTGCCACTCAACAATTATGCATTACAGGTTTAAGTAATATGAACACTGTCTTTAATTTAAAATTTAATGACTAAACGTATATTAACAATTTTACTACTGCAGCGTGGTTAAAACTTAATGCAGTCTGAACTGTTCAGGAAAGGTTAATTAAAATATGGAAATAAAGGAGACATCACTTATGCTTCCCCCATTTTGATTCTTTACCTTCTTGATCTAAGAAGGGATAAAGGAGTAGAGCGTTGCGCAATCAGGCATAAGCACTCTAGGAGTGCAGGTCTTTCACCCTGTTCTCATTAGACACATAGAAATGTTTAAGAATAATTGTCTTTCTCTCAGGATGAGATTATCAAGTCAGTACCTTAGCTCCTCTAATTCTCTTTATTTTATAAAAGCAGCATTTGTCAGATTCAGTGGTAATAAAGACTTTAATCCTGCCTAAGGGAAACTTACTGCTTAGAGCTTTTAGGTGCCCATAAATCATTTGGTTTTCAGAGAGTGAGTTGCCATGACATGGTACAGGCCAATAAGACTACTGGTCTGCTGTTGGTCAAATTTCACCCTCTGCACATGACAGGAAAAGGAGTAAAAACTAAAAAAAAAAAGCATAATCTGTGTTTCCTTCTTTTCGTCCACATACACATAAGCACACTTTCCCTCCGCTTTTTTTTTTGGTTGTAAACTTGCTGCTGTAACTCACTGCCAAGCTGTTAAAACTGCCAGCTCTGCTTTCAAGCCACCCTCCCATGGTAGCCATTAATTCTGCAACAGCATTGTAATGGGCTAACAAGTCAATCACTCAAGCCTACATTGCTTTACACTGTGTCACCTTAATGACATGTTTGTCAAAATCTGTCACCAGGAGAGTGCTGCTGGATACCTTCAGACAACACACTGGCAGTTTGTGTGTGTGTTTCCGTGTGTGTGGATTTGTCCCCACTACTTTAAAGAAAAGTCTATATCTCTCTTTGTCAATGGGCAGCTGTGCCAGCATAACTTGACTGCGTGTTCATACAGACATAAATGAAAGGTATGGAAGAGAATTTACGTAAATTGCAGTGTTTTCAGGAAGGAGAGGTTCTTTTATGAGGGGTGTTTCCATTTGACTTGCTCCTTTAAGGGGTCATCTCCATCAGGAGCTCAGCCTCCCTTGGCCTTGTCATCATTACTACAGGAGGAGGCTGGGGTTAATGAAAGAGAGACCCCGCTAAAAACAAGCTCCCTTTAAATCAGAGGCCCAATGGACTGCTCAGTGGTCTGAACCAGACTGACCTTAACCCTGTAAGCTGACTACCTTTGTTTTTCTTTCCCACTTTGGTGGATTTGTATCCAATTTTACGAGTAATTTTGTATCGGGCTGTATCATTGGTGATGCTCTTTATATATATA
>CAEGAF010038179.1:0-33420 GCA_903067075.1 Micropoecilia bifurca | reverse complement strand
TGCTCAGGCTCAAAACACCTCAACCAAACGCTGTGGGCCCTTTGCAGCTGCCAAAAACTACCTGGACCTTGACCTTATATATATATACTTTCAATTAGGAAGATTAATAGATGGATTACAAAAAGTAAACTGTATTCCCAGTGAGCCTTAAAATGCATCAAACCAACATCAGGAAAATGGATCAATCACATCAGAACCGGGTCTGAAACGGTTTCATTGGTTCCCTGTTTATCAGATTTCAGCCTGAATGTTTTCCTTCTGCAGGGAAAGAGAAGCTGGTCAGACATGATGGGAGGATGGATGGAGGTAAATACAGAGCAATCCTGGAAGAAAACCTTTTAGAGGGTGAAAGACTGGAGCAGAGACTCACCTTTACACAGGACAACAAGGAAAAACAAGCCAAACACCCATCAGCCATCTGGTCACTGAGCTTCACTGGCTGACATCAACTATCTGTTGATGTTAGCATGCAGAGCGCTTAAAGGAACGGCTGCAACCCAATACACACACACCACACTCAAAACAATCCAGTCTGCATGTTATTATCAGAACCTCAATATTACAGCTAAAAATGTTTGAATTGTTTTCTGCAGTGAAGCGGATTTAAAGAAGAACCGGTTCCTCCTTTAAGCCCAGTCTGTCATGGTGAAGAGAGAACTGAGCCAAAACCAAAGCTCTTGATTTACAGGTCGATCTACATTCCTCATCTATGGTCATGACAGAAAGATCAAGGTCGCAGATACAAGCGGCCAAAATGAGTTTTCTTCGTTCTGTCTCTGGGTCTCCCTTCGAGAAGCTCAGTCATCTGGGAGGGACTGAGAGTCGACCTGCTGCTCCTTCACGTCAAGAGGAGCCAGTGGACGTGGCTCCTGGACGCCTCCCTGGTGAGGAGTTCATGTTCCACTGGGACGAGACCCAGGGACGACCCAGGACACCATGGAGGGATGATGTCTCCCGGCTGGCCTGGGAAGCCTGGTTCCCCCAGAGGAGCTGGAACAAGAGGCTGGGGAGGGAAGTCTGGGTCTGAGTACTTAGCCTGCTGACCCTGCGACTCGACCCCAGATGAAGCAGAAGAAGATGGATGGATGAAAACTGGCAAGTAAAATCTATTACAGTAACCATAAGTCAAAGTCCGTTAAAATGAAGACAAGTAAATAAAGACAAATATTGTTTGAAAATGAGCTGCATTAAGCTGAAAATCCAAATGAAAAAGTGAGTAAAAATACAAGGTCAATAATTTGCTAAGAAATCCAGTAAATTCTAGAGAGTTTCAGTCTGCTTACATTTCCACCTGCTAAAAATGGTAGAATAACGACCATCTGGCCTTGTAACAGTTTGAACTTTATCACATAATTTTATATTCTGCTGAACAATACTTTACTGAGCCACTTCAGACAGAATTAAGTTATTTAACTTTGACTCAAGTATCTAATTAACTTTCAGGTTCCACTCTTGGGTTTGTGCAGATGTTTCAGGCTGAAGTCAGAGAGCAGCAAGGCAGCGTTTGCATTGCCAGGTGTGTTTATGGAGGAGCAGAAAGATAAACCTGCAGGGGGAAAACATGCAAACTGACACGGACAGATCCAAACAGCTCAGACTTAAAACTCAGCACCACCATGCGGCTCTGCTTGAGTCATGATGAAACAATCCACTTCCTGCTCTGGCTGCAGAATCAGGCATATGCAAAGGCTTTCAGTGCAAAGCCACCGGGACTCTGCTGATGCAGATTTGCTTGTATTTTTCACTATTTTTGGGTCTATCTGCGCCCCAGTTCTGGGTAAACTGGGTCTACGGTTTTACTCTGCAGAGCAACAGGTCAGAATGTCCTGATTTCTCCAACTCCTGGCCTAAATGTGGTTAAACACAGACGCAATTTTCAGAAGGATAATAACCTTCTGAATTTAACCATTTTTCTAAAAGTGTGTTCCAGTTGTAAAAGGTTATTGTCTGATAATGAAGGTATGCTGGTTCAACATCTCCCCTGCTGTATTTGAAAAGCTGATGGAGCTGCTGAACGACTGTGTCAGCCCAGTCTTAGAGATATTAATTATATTTTAATTAGCCTTAATGCATCTATAGGCATAGCCGACCTTTTAAAGCTCAGCAGTGTGGCGTTCATTGTAATAAGTCTCTATCAGCCGGGCGTCTTTTATATTCTGACCTGAAACACGTCCAGCTGTTAGCAGCTGGCTGCCTCTGTGCATTATTTTCAAAAACCCACCCACTGCTTCAATCTCTTCTTACAGCAGCCAATTATTTTTCTCTCATGCACCTTCTATGCTTTTGTTGACAAAATTTCATTTTATTTTATAAGTTGCACGCTGCAATCTGAAGGATCCACAATTATTTTATGAATTTTGTACCTAAGCAAGTTTTGTTTTTCACATATGTGTTTCTGATTGACCAAGTAAAAGAGTAAAATTAAAATATAATACTTGACTAAAGCTTTTAATTGACTGTAGTGTTTTTTAAGTAGTATTATATTTTAATCAGGATGTGATGGGAGTCCACATATCATGAGCCAAAATTGTCATGTCAACCAGACATTTGGGCTAAAAATATAATTTTAAAATCACAAAATAATTATATTGTGATCTTGTTTACTTTATAAATTAAGTCTATAATATTAAAACAGTCAGATTTTCTTAAGGAAACGGAAACCTATTGATCAAAAAGCTAAAAGAAGAGCATTTATGTAAGGCTTATATAAAGCACTGATTCATCAGAGATTATTAGCCTTATAGCTTATCCTGATTACCATCAACTGACAATTTACTGTTTTTGTATTTGATACTACTTTATAATTATACTCTACTTTATGTTGCTCTAACACATAAAATAAATACATTTAGTTGAGAATCAACTTTTTGTCATGTTCTTGCAAACAAACAAGGAATACAACTTCAACTTTTTGCAAATACGTAAAGCGTCAGTGTTTTTGTAAAAGACAAAACAAAATTGTTTGGTGTTAATCAGAGAAACAGCCAGGTGGAACAAAAACTGTCTCTGTGGAGAATGCAAACAACACAGTGTAGCACCTGAAAGCAAAAGTCTAAACAGTTTGTGTCCAGGATGTGTGGGGTCTGCAGAGATATTAGCTACTCTGTTCCTGACCTCTCAGGTACAGGAACAGATCTCTTTGCAGATCTGATTGATTGTTGCAGTTTGGACTTGTCTTGTTTTGATGATGAGCTGAACCACATGGATCTGCTGAAGCGCAATCATTTGTGTACAGCAGAAGAGGAATGAGGAGAGAAGAAGACATTGTAAGGTGAATGCGATCTGTAACTAAATCTGATCAGGGTGTGAATACATTAGTAAAGCTCTGTGGATAAAGTCCAGACTAACAATATATTGCAGGCGGTAGCAAAACACAATGGAACCAGATCTAAAAACATATATATTTGAGAATGTTTACAAGTTATATCTTTGCTTTGTTGCTTTTTTATAACTTCCACAAATTGCTTCACAAAGATATTATTTGGATATCTGTTTCATCTCAAAGTTTACAAGCATGAAACAAGATAGCAGCGCTGAGAGACAGCCATGCAAAATGAAAAACAGGAGTAGAGATTACGTTTGTGCGGAGTGCATCAATCTGAAAAATTGGCAAAAATTGTGTAGAAGAGCCGCGGTGTATGTTTACAGAAGCAGATTAGAACTGAAGATGAGTATATCTTGCAGAGTGGATGTAAAAGATGGTTAGAGGACAAAGAGACAAAGGAAACCAAATAGATGCTTCAAATCTATTTTATAAATGATGACAGCAAGACGTTTTCCAAGCACAAAAACACCATTTATAAGGCGAATACAGTTGCTATCAGTACAACGTATTACTGAGCAAACTTCTTCAGTTTACAGCTTTTTCATTTATGAAAACATCCAAGCTGAAAGTGTTGTGGTTTTGCTTTCTGACCGTCAAGAGTCTCCAGCAACTGCCTATAACTTTATCACCTTCCTCTTCCTGTATCCCTCACTGAATTAGCACCACTTCTGCCCCCTGGTGCCAGTTTACAGAAAGTGAATTACTTCCAACTTAAGAGCATGTTTACCGAATTAGGCCAACCATTGCTTCTGGTGCTTAGCTGGTTTTGTCGGTGGTTGCAGTTTTTAAAGAATGCTTACTCTGAGCAGGCAGCGAGGATCCCAACGTACGGCTGCATTCAGAGTGGAGGTGCTACACTTTTCCAAAACTGCTGGAAAAGTGGTTATAGTAAAAGTTTGCATAATTTTTAAAATCCTAGAAAATAAGTTCTGGCTGGAACCGGAGTATCTCTCAGTGTTGTTGCAAACTGATTTATTGTCTGATAAACAGGGACAACGGTTAAATGCAGTAATACGCTCCGCAAAGTGCTTCATGTAAGTGGCTCCTGATTGGAACAAAGAGAAGGGGACCTGGCCCTCAAAACATGGCTACTTTGAAACACGTCCTTAATAATGTTTTTGAAGAGCTTTTCATTTACAAGGACAGGCAGCTATTATCTCGCTTAATCTAGGTCCTTTGATAAGAACGCTGCTCTTCATGTCAGTAACAAAAGCCTCTTTTACATTATGTCTTTGACTTTACGATGTCTGTGACATAAACCTGTTCAGCATCTGTTTCTTCTAGAACAAAAAAGCTTTGAATTGTCATGGCTCTTTCTAATCAAACATACAACAGATAGAGACGACGGTATAATCATTCTAACTCATTCCTGGTTCATCAGTTTGTATGTAAAAGGTTCTGGAAGCCTGAACTTATGATTCAAAAGTTCAAATCAGGCTTTCCGTCATGTTTACAATTATAAAGAACCACAATGCACAGAAAAACTGTGGTTTAACAGAGAACTTTAATAATATAATGAGAACTTATACAAAACCGCAGAGAACCAGATGAACTAATCAGAGGAAATGTGGAACAGCTGTAGCAGAAGAAAAGCAGGGAAACTGATGGATAGACTAACAGGAAAGAGGCTGAACCAAGAATCGAAAGAATCAGAAAACCACGATAAAACAGACTAATACAGATGAAAGAAATACATTCAAATGCACAAAGAAGCGAACACCAAAGTGTTCCCATCGGTTGGAACCCAACGTTCTGATGCTAAATTAGCATCAATGCCAAAGTAAGCTCTAATGTGCTCAGTACCATATGGAGCGTCACTAGCATGTTGAGTCACATGTTTGTGACTCAACAAGCATGTTGATCCACAACATGCTTAACATACCCCATTCAGTATGTTAAAATTAGTGTATAAGCTAAAATTAGCCAACATGCTAATTCTAAATGCTGCCAGTGGCATGTGGGGCATCAACATGTTGTCTTACATTGACTTCCTCCATTCAGGGAGCTAAAGATGGCTAGTGTATAAAAAATAGCTAAGAAGCTTATTTAAGGCTAGGGAAAGAGGAAGTGCACTGCTAATGTTTGTGCTAATGTTAATACACAGAATTCAAAATCTGTTACCAGAAAACGCGCTCATCTCTTAGCAACAGATTAACAACAAATATTGTTATTAAAAAACTCTGCTCTTTTGATATACTGTCTATCTTATCTACACTACTTACTACTTAATAAGAATTGTGCAGTTAGTTAATGTGGCAGAAAAGTGAAAATGTTTTTTATATTATTTTTTTGCCATTGGTAGTAAATACATCAGACAATCAACACGAAAGTAAAAATATGATTTGTACTTCGTGGCAGTTTGTTGCCAGAAAAGAACACTCATCTCTTAAAGCCATATTCATAACAAGTAATACTGTTTCTAAAACATAATATTTTTTAAAATACGTCTTATCTGCTTAGACACAAAAAATTTACATTAAGTAAATTTTGCAAAAGTAAAAATCAGATGTTTACTTCGTGGCTCTTTGCAACGATAAATCAGCGGTTCTGATGCTAGAAATTAGCATCAATGCTAAGCTTAGTTAACCTGTATTCAATGCTATGTGGAGATTCAGTATATACTAAAATTAGTGTATAGGCCAAAATTAGTCAAAATGCTAATGTTAGCATAAATGCTGTCATTACCATGTTGTTTTACATCGATTTCCTCCATTCAGTGTGCTAAACATAGCCAATACATAAACAATAGCTAAAATGCTTATTTTAGGGAAAAGGCTAATGCTAGTGCTAATATTTTGCTGATATTTTGGCTAAGGCAGTGTAAGGCAAAGAACAAACATGGGAGAAGAAACAGCTAAAATACTTATTTTAAGTTAGAGGCTAATAAAAAGGAAAAGGCTGAGAGGAATATTGAGGCATTATTTTGAATTTTTCAGCTTCATTATAAAAGGCCACACTGATCCCATGTGTAACAGTGGTTGGATTAAACCAGTCATATAATGCCCAGCAATTACCTGCTGTGAAAAATGTGTCTTGTTCTTATTTAGACAGTAAATGTTTGTCAGTTTAGGAGCACCAAGTTTCATGAATCATAAGGAACATTAGACACAAACCCAAACACATCTGGATCAAAGTGATGCTCAGCAGTGTTTTATTTCAGGTTTTATGATTGCTATGAATTATACTTGATTAAACTGTTTTTATTATCAATTCAACAATCATAATGTTGCTGGTATAAACTTTCCATAGGCTGTTATCATTGTAATAAACTGAATATTATTGGAGCTTTAAGCAAAGCATAATACAGTAAAACTGTGTGCTTGCATAATAATGGAGGATGAAACAAACATAATAAAATATTTATAAATGGCAGAATTTCCCTGAGACACTGAATGCCTCCTGCACAGACCTCAGGAAGTGAAAGGTGCCATGTTGGGTTGTTTTGTGACTTTTAATTGGTTTTCTGTAGCAATATGAGGACCTTATCTAGAACATAAAGTATGTGACATGTCTATTTATATTTTCTAAGTATAAAAACGTGTGAATGTGAGAGTTTGCTCGTTTTTCCGTCTTTCATCGATCCATCTGATGTTGGTGTTCCCATATGAGAAGAGGTCTGCAGCGGCGGCAAGGAGACCAGATTGATTAAACGTGCTGCTGGCGTAATGTGGTCATGTGTCAGGAAACCCACACATTTAGCTCACTAATACGTTCTTCATGGCCGCCTGTCTCCTCTCCAGCTTTGCCCTTTTGAAGTTAAAATCCACAAATCCCCCACCAAGCTTCCCCCTCCCTCCCTCTCTCTCTCTCTCCAGTTTCCAGCCGTCTGTTCGTCCCGTTCCATCATCCTCATCCCATGCGTCCGTCTCTCCGTCCGGCCTCCAGCTCTCTTTCACCTTTAATAACTCCACTCATCTCATCTAGCTCGACTTCCAGCGTTCCTTCGGCCTTGATGAATCCCCTCGTCCCATCTGTACGTTCCTCTCACGCTGCGTTCCCCTCATCATTAGAAGTTTTGACCCTCACTCTTCCTCCTCCTCCATCAGTTCGTTTCCTAGCTGAGATTTGGTTTGCTAATGACACTCCAAGGGAGCACAGCAACAATGCTGTTGGCTTTAATTAAAGACATTAAGGGGATAAAATGACACAAAGATCCCAGAATGGCATGATTTTCCTTTCATACTTCCCAAAATACCTCTTTGTTTTATCTTTCCCACCTTCATCTCATTCCTGGCAGTAGCTCATTGGCTCCTTTGCTCTTGCAAAACACACTTTCACTAATTTGTTTTTTCACACAAATGCTTATTCTTCTCTTCTAGACGTACATCACCAGACTGTTGTAGCTGAACTTGTGTGACATTGTGCTCTTCTCTTCCTGCCAGACATTGAACACTGATGAGGAATCAGTCCTTGCATTCATTGTTCCGATCTTTCGATCACGATCTGCATCTCGTGGCTGTAGGTTGGAGTCGGAACGTCGACGGGCAAATCAAGAGCTTCACTTTTTCCTCTCTGGTTTTTCTTCGTCACAACAGACCAAAGCAGTTCCTGTAGACAAAACCCACAGTCCCTCTGTCCTCCCATTGCTTTAATTAAAACATGATTAATTGGGATTACTTAATTACAGGTCCTGCAATTAACTCAACTAAAGATTTCAATCCAGTTCTAGATGTTGGATGCAGACAAACTCTCTGAAGAAAAGATTTCTACCCTTGTGTCTCGCATTTGTTCTTCAGAATCTTGCAGGAATGTTTCAATTCTGGGAAATGATAGAGGAGAATCGATATGAAACACGAACAGAGAGAAGCGCAATCTGCAAACTGATGAAAGAGAAAGCTTTAATGGAACTATAATACTGTCTCTTAATCTCCCTGCCCTTCCTCTATCTCTCCATCTTTCCTCTGATCTTATGTATTTCTCTCTCTCTCTCTTTGTGCAGGTCGAAATCTTTTAATCTCTTCATTCGCAGTCAGAACTGTATTTATCCAGAAAGCTGTTTTACTTAACTTGGATGTTGTTGGGTTTTTTGGGGGGGCTTTTTACAATAAAGGCAACATTTCTTTGGAGACTTGCTGACATAGATTACAGGAGCAGAGTGAAGACGCTCTGATCCACACATTTTGGACTGGAGAGGCTTTATGTTAGTCAAGATGTGTGGTCCATCTTCTGAGCATCAGAAAAAATACAGTACTAAAACCTCAACAAGCCCACAAGTCAGACGTTTTTATGGTTAGTCAGAAAAATGTGACCTTGTGCCCACACAGCGTCTCCAAAAGCAAAATTCCAAATATGTGTCATATGCAAACTACAGCCCGACTGGGAGAACGCAGCTCAGCATTTAAAACCACTGGTGCAGATTCTACTGGACCCATCTGGACCCAGAGCCATAACAGTAAACACTCAGCAAGCAGGCATCCGAGACAGTTAAAGAAACGTCCTGACGGACTGGCTAACGCAGCTAAGTGTTGAATATAATGATCACAGTCTGTGTGTCAACCAGCAACTGGATCACAGCAACTTTTATTACCCTATTGTGCATTTATTTTGTCATCGGTTTATAAATAATGTGTTTAAAATGTTCAGCGGTGATGGAAGGTAACACCTAAGATGTTTCCTCTTCATTTAACTCGGCTCATTGTACAAAACAGACCCAACAACAACAATCCATCAGGTCTGCAGAGAGGATCATCAGGACTGACCTCTCCTTCCATCCAGGACTTATAACAGCTCTGCAGACCACACACATCCTGGACACTAACTGTCTTACCTTCAGGTCAGTGCAGCAGAGCGCTGTCTGCAGCAACTACTGACTGCAAAGGCAGCTTCTTCTCCAACACTGTAAGACCGTCTCTGACAACATTCACAGTGATTTCAGCATTTCAATCTGACTGAGGTCTGGACTTTATTTAGGTCATTGCAAAACGTTGATCCTTCCCTATTTCACTCAATCTGTCGTGTTTTATCCAGTTAATGTTTCCGTTTGGACAGATGGAATCACATCTGACTTGACTTTCAGTACGTTCACATCCAGAAGACGACGACCGCAAGGTGTCCAGGTCACATGGCTGTAAAAAGCCACGGTCACCCTGCATCCACCACCGTGTTTCAAGGTTGTGATGAGGAAAATATTGCAACTACAAATTTGCAAAATCCCCAAATATAAAGCAGGCCATTGTGGAAAAACAAAGTAGGTTTGTTTAGTTGCTGAGGTGCCACTTTCTGATTGAACTGCTCACAACAAGCTGCACTTGTTAGTTTTTCTCTATTTGTCATGTAATGAACTTTTCCCTTTAAAATGCTAATCTTAAACGGTAAAGTTAATTTCTTTAACCCAGATTGATTTTTCTGGGACATCCACTTCTGAGGTAGTTAGTACTTGTCTGTTTCCCTCTGCAGAATAACCTTCAACCTTTTCCACATTGACAGGCGGCATTAGCTACTTCTGTCAGGTCATTGCTAATGTCGCTCCACATTAGCTCTCTGTTGGGATAAGTGTGCAGGACCTGCTCACACAGAGGATGATCAGTTAATGAATGGGTTTGATTTCCTCCCATAATCCCCTTGAATCAGTAAAGCTGTGCTCCATCTTTCTCTCGACTGTATCTCTCACTCCTGAATTGTCAAACACTTCAGCTCAGTTGGCCAGTTCACCGTGGAAATGTGTGGGCTGCAGATGGACCAGACCAACTCGATAAGTGTCCCCAGTCCATGAATACATAAACGCTGATTTTCATTTTGCAGAATCATAGATTCATTCCATAGCTGGACTTTACATTTAAATCATTTGCAAATTGAGTGAGGCTCCAAATGGACTCGATTTTACTTTTGAATCTAATTGAAGTTTATAAAGTAGTGTGTTGGATGGGAGACAATTTTAGTTCCCCTGGCTGATGGTCATGCTCCTAACTCCGCTCAAAAAGCCTTTCAGCCTTTTGAAGCTGCTTCTGTCTCAGCGTCGTTAAATGCAAAGAGACAGTATCCTCACAAGATTCATTTTGTGGCAACTGAACCACAAAATGTCGCAACAAATTACCTGATTGCATCTTTGAAACTGTATCAATAATTCCCAGAGACACTTGTGCAGGATGCTTTTCATCTCTTTGACGCCACTTTGGATTGATGACAAATTTCCCCCGATGAGAGTTATTAAGTAGAGAGCAGTTGGGGAGGGGGCTGTATGTTTGCCAGCATTAGCAGGTGCTTTCAATGAAACTTCTCAAAGACTTTGGAAAGTTGTTGTTGCCAAAAACACAAGACGAGGGCCGTGAGGGCGAAGGAACGGCGGCGGGTTTTCATTTAATTCTGATGCAGTTGGAGGACAGGAAGCAAATGGTGGAAACAAAACACAGTTTGTAAATCAGTTGAGAACGATGCCTGTTCTGTCACAGCAGCTGAAAGTTAAGCTCAGAGTTGCACAATGCAGTAATCCGACCTTAATGCCGTTCTAATGTTTGGCCACAAATCCACCATTTAGTCTGGAAACACACCATATGTCGGAGTGTTATTAACTCACAGACCAAATAATGTAGCCAAACAGAAGTAAACGTAATATCAGAGAGTGTGTCTGTTCTTATTACACACACGGGGCTTAAACAGCAGCAGATGTGTCCGTTCAGTCACAAACACTGGAAGCTTCACACCGTCTCTGTCAGGAAAGTTGTTCACTTCAAGGCGTTGATTAGTTTGGCTGCCGGTGCTTCCCTGCATCTTTATTTAGTCATTATTGGAAGCACATCTGCTCTCTGCAGGCTGGCTCCGGTGGATGTTCCCTCCATCCGTAATGCAAGCACACACACACACACACACACACACACACACACACACACACACACACACACACACACACACACACACACACACACCGAATAGCACAAACACCTGCACAAACCTAAAACCAAGCTCGTATGCACGTACACACCTGGACAATTCCAAAAGCTAACTTGTAAACATGCCAGCTTCTGCACACACATACACACACACACACACACACACACACGTCAAGGAGATTCACAACAGGAGTGAGGCGCTTTCCGATCATCTCACATCAGCTCAACACCTCTCCATAAATAGAAAAACTGGCTCAGCACTGCAGGGAAGGAAGCATCGTTTGGAGAACAGATTAAAGTCCGTGTGGAGGTGAGAGCATTGATCACGCATGTTTATCAAGCCGAGTCTCAGGGTCAATCAGAGAGCCAACATCAGGCTGCAGCACTAAGCTGCGCTTTGTGCGGGTCTGTAAAGGCATGTTTGAATGTTTCCAACTACATGCATCACTGTTATCTCCACAGACTGCGTGTGTGTGTGTGTGTGTGTGTGTGTATGTGTGTGTGTGTGTGTGTGTGTGTGTGTGTGTGTGTGTGTGTGTGTGTGTGTGTGTGTGTGTGTGTGTGTGTGTGTATGTTGAAGACGGAGTCAGCCTCTGGCTTCCCATCCGTATCCCTGCCATCCCAATCCTCCCCGCAGCAGAGACAATGAGAGCTTCTCCGATTCCATCAAACAGACGACACAAAGGAGGAAAAGAGGCAGAAAACAATTAACTCTGGCAGAGAAAGTCACAGTGAGGAGGAAACACAGAGATTTGGCCAGAATTAGAGGAGGGACGGAGGGATGAAACCATCCAACAAACACAGAGAATCAGAGGTGGAGGAGATGAAACCAGGTTTAATGTGAGCTGAACTACAAACCGTAGAGTAGCTGTGATTTACAAATGTGAGAAAAACTTTGTTGATATTCCACTAAGGTCAAAAACACACAACTGTGAAGAAGATGCTGTCATCATCATACCGATGACAAAATGAATGCATAAAAAACACAATTGTGTTTTTGACATTAATTAAGTAAAATCACACATGAATGAGTTTGTTCAAGTGATAAATCATTTAAAACAAACATATCATCCTCATACTGTCGTCTTCTTCATCTTTTCCACCAGAATTAACATCAAATTGTTCTTTATGTGACTCATGTGATACAAAAAAATTTTCCATTGCATTTTAAGAAATACACTAATTTCACAATAGCCAAAAAAAAATAAAAAATAAAAAAATTACTTCATCCTAGTGCAAGAATGTTAAGAAAAAAATAAGATCTTAGCAAAATTGCTGTGTTTAGGTTTAATTCCCATTTGCACAATTATATAGTCAATGGAAACGCAGCTAAAGATGCTCAAGCAAAAAGGTGGGATGTTTGCAACCAACACAATCTAGTATAAGTCACTGATTTCTGACTGTTTCCTAAACTTCTTGGACAATTATCTTGGCCAAAATGTTGTAATATATGAAATGAATCAGTCAAATGAAGTATCAAAATGTTTACACATCAAATCACCAAGGCCTCTGTGGTTTCTCTCTGAAATGTGTTAGATTACCAGCGGAGGGGATCCGCATGATGGGAGGCAATAATGTTCAGGATGGTGAACCGTACATGAGAGGCAGCCTGCAATATTCATAAGTGACTTGTTTATCAGGAGGAAAATGGTAGTTTGAAGGCATTTAGAGAAAAACATGTATTCCAATTCAGCCGACTTTTTATAAATACATCCTGTCAGCGCGACCATTTCAGAAACCACTACTGCAAGACAGCTTAATTGTATTATCAAAACATGTTGGCAGCAGTGTCAGCTCTCAGGAGAAGCGTTCACAATTACATGTGCTAGATCTGCACACAAACCTGTCTCATCTGCACTGGAGCGCCACTATCTTGACAATTTTACATATTCCCAGTGCTCAGCGCCGCAGCGCCGCTGTAACATGACCACACAGAGCCGGCAGCTAACAAGGAAGCCCAGAGGACAGGAGGTTCCAGAGAAAAGTGTTTATGTTCCTCCTCTTTTCCAGTTAAATCTACCTTATAAGACATTCTTACAGCAGCTCCTCTGCTGTTATCTGCAATCAGCAGGAGCCTGCTGCTTCTGACACAACATAAGAGGGAAATGCAATCTAAGAGAAGTGCTTATGGGCTTCAGATGCTGCTTGTCGTCTCATTAGGCTGCTTCTTGTGCATCTGTCTCCCGTCGAGTGCTTTGCTGTGGCACAACTGAAAACAGCCTCTCCGTATCATCATTAGAATTATAGACACAGAAATGTGCGTCATGGTGATTTATAGTTTGTTTTTAAATCTTCCTGTGAAAGTCGTTCCAAGAACACGGAGTGTGGAAGTGTGCGGTTGCTGATCTTTATCCATGACCAATTACACCATAAAACTGACAACTAAAAAGCGCCTTCTACAAACTTTGTGGCTCTTCAAAGTTGGAGCATCAGCAGAGAATTTGCTTGATTAAAAGATAAATATTTCAGCCTCGTCTCTGTTCCTGACCACCAGAATGTTCTGTACTTTATTTAGTCAGATAGCTGTTCTAGTTTGGGTCTGATGAGGACGGGTTTGTGTTGAAAGCTCTGTTCTGTCTCCAACATAAATGAAGCTGCTGAAGTTTCTCCAGGAAGTTTTTTTTTTTTTTAATCAGACGGGTCCGGGTTCTGGAACCAGGTCCTAACTGGAAACAACTGGTCAAGTTTTCCACAGACACAGTGACGCACCAACAGGTGGTTGCCCATGGCAACAGTCAGGCTGACCTATGAGAGCATTAATAAGTAAAACAGCCAGGAGGCTGATCACAAAGCCATGCAGGGGTTAATATTTCCTCTTAAACTGAGGATTTTACTTTCTTTGCACATCATAGTCCATCATCAACACATACCTGCTGAGAACTAACAGCTTAAAACTGTTGTATTAATATGAACATCAATTGAGTCGAAACCTAAAACAATAATGTATTTATATCAGGACGACACATCGTGTTCAATTTCACACATTTCCTCCACTAACAACTCATAATATCATTATCACAATAATTGTGTTCCTTTACACACAGTGGTTGTGTATTACCAAAGTAAATGTGTATAGATACTTTACTGTGACAAAACATGTTAAAAAAGTTAAAATTCGATTGGAAATATTGAGGTCTTGAAGAAAAATGTATTTTATAGTTAATGAGTCACAGCAGACTGACTTTGTAGCTACACAACACCAATAAAACTAGCTTAAGGTAAATCTGGTGCAAAACCAGCTTTAAATCAACTCATTTGTTTTAATAGAGTAGAAATGTATAATAAATCTCATTTATTCTGTGTAATCATGTAGCACCAATTCACAAAATGTCGTCTCAAGGCACTTTGCAAATAATCATTTCAATTCAGTCACACATACATTCCAGTTGATCTTCATTATGCTCAGTTAATTATTCAAAGTAGTAAAAAGTTTCTATCTAAAGAATCCCAGCTGATTCCATCGAGTCTCTGACTGCAGTCTTCACTCCTCCTGGTCCAGCATTTAGTTAGAATCCCTTGCAGTTGAAACATTTAGATCCTTTAGAATTACTTCAGGTTGGAGTAAAACTAACCCATCAATCTCAGCCACCCCATGATTCATGTCAGGCCAACGCAGAACGGCAGTAAAACTCCTGCGGTTCTGTTGATTCTTCTCGCGCCTCAGCAAAATGAAGACATAGAGCTTCCTGTGAAGCTCCTCCCTGCAATAACCAGCTTTATGACACACATTGATTGTCAGGCCTTCCTCTCTGTTTACTGTAACCATTACAGACTTACATTATCTCCACTCCACCAACGCCGCAGTCTGCTACGTATAATTACTTATCTTTCAAGTAAGCAGATCTGCACCCTGCTTCATAATCAGCTTTGGGCTGCAAAGATGCGCGATGATATAAACTTGAAGACCACAGAGTGCCAGAGAAATTGCACAGGAGCCGAAGTATTGATTTCATTTATCTCCGCCGGAGCTGGGACTTGTAAACAGGTGTGATTCTGTAATGGAGATACTGCACTCTTTGCTGGTAACGCAGCGCTGGAGTAATGCAGGGAGACGTATCAAGGTCGCCGTCTCCCTCAGCTGTTAACCAGAGGTGCATCTTAACTGGCTGCGTGTCCCAGCAGCCAGCTGGGAGCTGAGCTCACAGGAAGCAGGTGTGAATGGATGTGAAGCAGGCCGTGCATGATGGGAAACATGCTGCTGGAGGAGGTTTCCCTGGTGAATAACGTTTTTAAAGGTGTAGCTGATCCTTCACTTCATCTTTGTCAAGGTAATTATAAACACTTGCTGTAATTTTACTTGCCAAATGAGAGCAGAGGGGAGACGGCTGACTTTAATTCACACCTGCTGAGTTTGTAGGGATCCAATGTCTGGTCCTGAGTAACTAATATTTATTAGTATACGTGTTTATTGATTAACGCATTTGTTTGAGTCAGATTTGATACCCTATTATCTGAGATTTCATTTTTTTATCTACTTTTTCCACAGACAGCAGTTCAGTTTTACATTATTTTTGTCGTGCATGTAAATGTTGTTTTTTTCTTTTGAGAATCCTAGTTGTTGTTCAATTCCAACTATTTGCATTTAAGTACTAAAAGACCATCCATCCATCCATCCATCCATCCATCCATTTTCTTCCTCTTATCCAGGTCGGGTCTTGGGGGCAGCATCTTCAGCAGGGAGGCCCAGACTTCCCACCCCAGCCTCGTCTTCCAGCTCCTCCAGGAACCCCAAGGTGTCCCAGGCCTGCAGAGAGTCCCTCCAGTCCCTCCATCGTGTCCTGGTCTCCCCTCCTCCCGGTGGGACCTGAGCTCCTCATCAGGGAGGCGTCCAGGAGGACGCCTCCCTGGTGTCCTATGCACAGGACATCAAGGTGAACTGAGCCAGTGCCCGAGCCTCACTGGCTCCTCTGGACGTGGAGGAGCAGCGGCTCGACTCTGAGTCCCTCCCTGATGACCAAGCTTCTCTCTCTAAGTTAGAGCCCGGCCACCCTGAGGAGGAAACACATTTCAGCCACTTGTATCCGTGATCTCGTTCTTTCGGTCATGACCCAAAGCTCATGACCAGAGATGAGGGTGGGAACGTAGATCGACCGGTAAATCGAGAGATTCGCTACTAAAAGACACTAGACCAAAAATACTTGGTAAGATTTAATGTCTGTTTTAAACACATTCCTGAATTCGGCAGTCGTTTTGAGTCGATTGAATTTCACCAAACATCCCAGAAAAAACAACTCCTCACTTTCATTACAGTTTTTTAGTAAGATCTTCAATCTCATTGGATGTTTAATGCTTTATTCAGGAGAAGATAATCATTACATCAGTTGAGGTTAATTAACTTGTTACCAAAGATAATTACCCATGCAATAATTATCAAATAGAAGATAATTGCTTTTTTTTACAATTGTTTCGTCCAGCCAGTGTAACATCTAAATCAGATTAAGCTGATTAAGAATAGTTATTCATACAGTCTAGTCATCTAGTGAGTCTCATAACTAGAGAAAAGGGACTTAAAATATACAGACTAATTATTCAACACACAGGATAACAGAAGGGCTCAAATGAAGAAACGGGAACAGGACAGTTGTTTAGCCTGAAACCAGTCAGGCTGAAGGGAAAAAAACTAACCGGAGGTAAAAGAAAAAACAAAGGAAAACTCAGCAGCTTTCAGCCTGACGTCTCAATGCTCAGCTTCATGCATGACGATTCGTAAGCAAAACATTCTTGGTAAAAATCTGGCCAGGCTTTCACAAAACGCCACTTAAAACAGAGCAGAGGCAGCACTTTGCTCAGGTCGGCCGCTGAGTTTAAACCACCTCCTCTGTCTGCTGAGAGCCGTGAGATCATTCAGACTGGAGACTGACTGACAGTGGCAGCCAGGCTTTTATACGCCGATACGTTTTTATGCTTTCTGGTAACAAAACAAAAACTGAGACAGAGCAGCACTTTCAGGTATGGAAATATGTGTTTGGTTCATTACTTCTGTGTTGTAATAATGCTTCGTGATATTCAAATCTTGCATCATTGTTTATTTCTTCTTAAATGGAGCAACATTTGTTCGGAAAATGCAATTGGGGGCAGCAGCGTCTGATGCATTTTGAAAACAATGCAACTCCGTTTATTCTGCTGTTGACTCACTTTTTAGTTATGTTGGAAATTTAAAGAGAGAAAACATCTTAGAAGCTTAGTTGCAAACTTAGTGTGTTGAAGAACTATGCACAGGACATCAAGGTGAACTGTAGCGCAGGGCATTCTGGGTAAATAAGACCAAAACAAACACACAAGTCTAGAGAAGAAATGTCTCATTGTATTTTACCCAAGACAAAACACAAATACTGCCATTGGGAAACTCTCCCATTTTTTTTAATTCATGAAAAAGGAAGTTGTGCTTCATGTCTTCTTCAGAGGTTTTCATGTCATTTCCTTCAGTGGTTCCTTGTGCAGCGCCACCACAGGCGAGGAGAGGAACAGGTTCTTCAGAGGGTTTGGATTGTTTAACACAGTGCAGTGTGAAAGCAAACCACAGCAGCTCAAAATGTAACAAATGTTGCAAACACCTTCAAACTCCTCCACTGGAGGGGAAGCCAAACCTCCAACCTGCTGTGATTTTCCAGTTGAGAACCAGTTGAGAACCAGTTGATCTGGTTCCTCAGATCTGCAGAATTTGCCTCTCACCTCTAACCACTTTCTGCCAGCTAAAGACTCAACAGAATCACATTATGTGCACAGATTAAATATGAAACCTGACAATCCCCAAACCAGAACTCCTCCTCTCCAACACACAGCCTGAGATCCAATACACGAACAAAACAAACAAGATAAAAGATAACTGGCAGCCTGGTGGAGTCCATCCAGGCCTGGAAACAAGCTCCACTTTGTTCCACGAAGCAGAAGAAGACACATGATGATGTGCCCTGCTCATGCTTTTCACTTTAATGAAGGAGAATGACAGCAGAGATAATCCAAACTCTTCAAAGAGACACAGAAACCAAAGAAAACTGAAAAAATCTGAGCAGAAAAACCAAAAAACAAAAACAAACCCCCGAAGAGATTTCAACAGGTTTCAGAAAATCCAAATCAAAGTTCTTTTGATTTAACTTTTAAACATAGATTTTCTGTGGTGAAAAACAAAACAAACTGTTTAATGTTTTCACCATCAAGCCCCAAAGTTTAAACGTATTAATGTGAAAGCCGCCCGTCAACAGAACCATCGCCTCTGAAATATTTAGCTGCTTTATCTTTTATTTGTTCTGCATTTCATCTAAAATGTATTATATATTCCCTTTTGCTCCATCATGTTGTCATTTTTTTTAGATTTTCACAGCCTCTCCGGTTCTCCACTATTGTTGTTTTTTTCACCTTTTTGTGCATCTCTCACCTCGCTCTGTATTTTCCCATCTTCATGCGAATAAATTCTGCACTCTGCTGAAGCTGAGAACAGCAGGCTGTAGGCATCTGCAGCAGTACTGATACATAAACCAGTATCCATAATTAATATTCCCTGGAGACAGCGGTGCAGATCTACGCTTCATGATGTGTTCTACATTAATAAGCCGAGTTAATAAAAATCAGCGGAATGCATCGGTGCAGAGAAGCTGCAAGAAAAATCAAGGTATTGATTTCACATCATTACCAGTAACTGTGGGAACAACTGCAGCCGAGAGGAAGAAAATGAGACAAATATGGATATGCTTTCAGCTTTATGGAGCACATAAGCATCTTAGATTTGACCTTTAACCTTTAAAAGCTGATTTAAATGTGAAAACAGGCCTGGTTACAGTGTGAGTGTTTTCTCTTTTGTAATGAACAGTTCACTCTACTGGCTTCTCTCTGGTCTAAAGAACATGAGCTTGGAAGAATATCATTTTTATGGCTGGAAAAGCTCTTAAATTACTACAACAACTTCACCTCTGATTGGCTGCAGAGAAGCAGATAAAACAAAAAGACGAGTTATGGATGTTTTTGTTTTATCCAGGTACAATGTGCATTTATGAAACGTCATTTAGAAGATAAAATATGAACAGTTTTTGGATATTTATATTGACAAATTCTACAAAACACACTAAGGATTTTTATGATTAATTGGATATCATTTGCAGAGCAATAATAATAAATATCATACAGTAAGGGACCAAGAGGGAGAAGATGCAGCAAAATTAATGCTGGCCCCAAAGCAAAGCCTTGTGGAACACCAAGCTGGTCAAGACAAGATTTTTAGCTCTTGGTTCTTATTTAATCATCTTCTGGATCTTAATTGTCTTTGACTGGTTCCATATTAAATTAATTCCTGAACTCTATGCAAGAATCTAATTTCTTATTTAAGTGTGTGATGGAGATCTCTCAAGGTTAGATCGATTTTGACAGATTAATACGTCAAAATATAGTTTAACTTGGCTCCTTCTCTCTGCACTTTGGAACCAGTGGACGTTTCTCAAGCAGATGCAAAATTATTTTAAATCCAAATCATGTTTTTTTTTTATTCCAAACATGCAAAAACCACCTGCCAGGACTTGTTAAATCCTGCACAGAGGATGAGAATTAATGACCTCCATCACAGCATAATTTATATGCTAGAACTGTAAATAAAGGAGTGGGCCGACTCTGAGGGAGCAGTCATGTTTTCTACTTACAGAGATTAGTATTCTTTAAGCTATTTGATGCTTCAAAATAAATGAGATTTATTTACCATTCGCAGAACTTGATGGCTCGACCAAACAAGATAGATGAGAAGATCTAATATATTATATCCCTATAGCATCTATCATTTCTGACTGTGAGCCAGAGCTTTAAAATGTTAAAGACGTGTTTGGGAAGAATACAAATTAACCACTCCAACTGCACTGTTTTCCATTTTGGCTTATATAAGAGCAAGGGGTGCAACAGAGGAATATGCTGTGATTTAATAAACAGGTTCTTATCCAAGCACGTTTACGATTGTAGTTTTGTTTCCTTCGGGATGTAAGGAAGTGCGACGCAGCGACCCGAGTGGAATGAGAGAGACCTTACCTCGACAGGAAGCAGGAGCTGACAGCGACCCGCCGTTCTCAGGCGTTTCTGCTCCTTACAGCTCCAGAAACTATCTGCTCAGGTATTTCAGCCTCCGTCTTTTCAGGGAGAATGAGTGCTGAAAAGAAAAAAGAAGTGGGTAAAAACCATATTTTGAAGTAATTCTACCAGTCAAACACACATTCACTGCAGTCTGGAAAAGGTTTCTAAAAAGTGTCAAAGTTATTTTTTACAGGAGGAGGTCAGCTTGTACTTTTGCTGGGAACAGCAGATTCTAATATTCTTCGGGTTTCACCGCAGAAAAGGAGCAAAATCGAAGGAAAAGTTTGCCAATTCTCTGCTCACTTTGACACATGTTGCTGCCCGTCTGTCCAGGTAATCTGGCCTCCTCTCACTGTCCAGAAGCATCAACCTGAGGGGAACCAGAGGGTGTGAATGTCTGCATTGTCTCACCTGAGTGAAGACTTGTCCAGGTTGTATCCGCCTCCAGTCCATTGAATCTGAGCAAAGACAGAAAAACACAAAAATATTCAGTGTTAGCAGCAATATTAGCAGTTAGTCTTACATTTTAACAAGAAATTGTATATCTATGTTGTTTTGGGAAAGGGTTAGGAAAAACACAAGTCTTCAAAAACATTTCAAATTTAACTTTGTTTTTCTCCCATGTAACATTCTGGATTACATTTAAAATGCTAATTTTTGGACAAGTCTGTAAAACAGCTGTGCTGCATTCCCCTTATACAGCAGCGCCATGCTAAACCTTTTATAACTTTGCTCATAAATATTTGTCTTTCATTGGGATTTTATGTGACAGATTATAATATATGTATCTTGTGTATATAGTTATGCTATAAAAGAAGCTCAAGGAGTTTAAAGGTTGCATGTTTTAATTTGTGTGTCTACAACCATTTTTTAAAGTGGAGCTGAAGGACCCAAACACAAGAGGTGGGTAAAATGCAAATAAGAACTTAAAAGCAGAAGGACAAAAACAATGTTAACCAAATGAACGGGAAACAACAGAAATCATACAGAGGACAAAAAGAACCCAACAAAAATTTTAATTATGTGTTCGACTCATTGGAATAAGAACCAGATGTGTGTCAAAGCTTAGCTTGGTGAGTAAGAGCTTCTCCTGGAAACATTTGGTCCATAACTGACCAGAAATGACACAAGAAATCACAAAGGATGACTAAACAGAACTGGAGCCAGAGCACAAATAAGGAAAGTGAAACACAAAGAGATTAACTTATCCAACACATTGTACTGAAAAAAAACTGGAACTGTAATTCTGTTGTTTTGACTAAATATTATCACAGACTGGAAGCTATTATATCTCCTTTCAACTAAAGTGGATGATTAGGATGCAAAACAATGGTGCTTTAATTAAATCTAGTACATTTATGAGCAGCATCAGCATCAGCTGAGGAATACATAAATAAAACTATATAAGGCTACATTTGCACTGTTACATCAACATGCAGAGCACAGAACAAACTGTTCTGTCACATAATGTGCGGATAATGTTCTGCCTCGGCCATAATGATCCAAACCAAAACACACCTACAGCTAGAAAGACAATCTAAACAGTGATGTTATCCGTGTGGAGCCACAATAACACCTTCAGCGAGTCTCAGTGGGATTCTCCAGTCATCTTTCTAACTGCTGGGCCACAAATTAGTGTCTGAGCTGCGACACACTCGCTCCGAGCCTTGCAGCCGGCAAACTTCCACAAACAGCCCATAATGCAACACTTTCTCTAGGCTCTTCCACTGGGTCACCTGCCTTTTAGAAACCAGTCATCTTGTCAATGTGCGGTTTTTACAGCTCAGTAAGATGGATATTCTACACAGGAGGAAAATCATGTCACATGAAAGTGTTTTCTTCAAATTATAAAGTTAAAGATCCAGACTCGGCATCTCTGTGGAAAATGGTGAGATCAAGTCCAATATATCACAAAATGTTATTTCCATGACTCATGCACAAAGAAAATGGATTATATCAGCTTTAGGGTGTTTATCCACCTGATAGTCTGGTAGACTCAGTTTGATTGGGACCAAAACTGCAACATTTGTTATATTTCAGCTGCAGTAGTTCACCGTGTCAAACAAACCAAATCATCTGAAAAACCTGTTCCCCTCCTCGCCTGTGGTGGCGCTGCACCAAGAACTACTGAGGGAAATGACACAAAAACCTGAGAAGAAACCAAGAGCACAACTTCCTTCTCTTCCTTGTCAGATTTGAGCGGTTTAAGGATTTCTCTTTGGTAAAAGAACACAAACCATTTCCCTCTCCAGCGCTAGACTCATGCGTTTGTTTGGTTGGTTGTATTTTTCCAGGATGTTCTTTGCCATCAGACAGGACCATTTATTTAAGGAAATATCAGTTGCCCAAAAGGCTCCAATGAACCAAATTACGAGCTACTCCATATTGAGAATTAACCTACATTTAAAAGTATCCACATCCCTAAGAGTGATACTAAAACCTGCCTTGTAGAAAAGGATTCCACATTTTAATCCATTAAGTTTGGAGAAACGGCATGCAAACACTGATTATCCCCTCAGCAACCATAATGAAGACAAATAATCAGGAGGCCAAATGTAATCTGAGCAAAGCAGTTAGTGGATCTATGTGTCTAGATGTGATTAAAACACTGACAAAACCTCATTTGGAGGAGATTCCAGCTGTAACTAAAAAGGCCTGATTAGACCACAATTCAAATCTTCTTGTCAGAACCTCTGAAAACCATTAAAGCCCAAACTAAAGCAATCAGCTTCTGAGTCCAACCTGGAATGAGAGAAAGAGCCGCGTCACAGCCGGGTGTGTGAGGCCATTAAAGCTCTGGTAGGTAATCAGCAGGTGTGTGTAATTAATCCTGCTCCAGACATGGAGAGCAGGCATGTTCCAGTGAAGCTGCAGGTTCTGACCGAGCCAACGCCGCAGTATCAGCTGCACCATACCAACCCGTAATGAATTACAGTTATCCAATTCAGAGGGAATAAATGGATGTGGCCTAATTAAAGTAGTTTAAAGATAAGTTTGACCTTTGCTAAAGGTCTGGTTTGAGGAGAGTGTCCATTAAGGTTAGAAACATTCTTCTATTAGCTCTGCAGGCGTCTCAGGAATCACAGAACCAGCCTGTTTTCTGTGCCGCTTCTGTTTTGTTGCATGACTGGCAATGAAGCTGGAGGCTGAGATGTGGCTGCAGGGAAAGTTACAGCTTCAAACACTGAGTTATGAAAAATACAGCAGCCTGCTAGAGTATTGCACTACCTGACAAACCTGAACCCGTTTTATTGGGATATTTTTTAAGTGGTAAGGCAACATAAAGTAGAGATTGTGAGGAGGACAGTGGAGAGTGCAGAGTTTTTAAATTGTATTACGGATAATAATCTGAACAGTGAGTCCAGACCTTGTCGTTCTCTGCCGTTTCAGATGGACATCATGGGTTATCGCTCCACCAGCTGGGAAAAGCCTCCAGATTGGGACATTTTTCCACTACAAAGTTGTTCAGTCAGATTAAATGTATCATTGAATAGATTTCAGGTCATTGTCCTGTCGGAAGCTGAACCTCCACCTCCATCTCAAATCTTTTGTGTTTTCCTCCAGTATCAGCCTGTATTTAGCTGCATCCGTTTAGCCACCATCAGCTCTGACCAGCTTTTCTGTTCCTGCTAAAGAAAAGAATCTCCACACCTGGATGCTGCCACCACCGGGTGTCTACATGACGGCCGACAGATGCAGCAAGCAGCAGCTGCAGCTGCATGCAGGCTCTAATGCATGACTGACCATTATAAATGAAGCTAATGTGAATCCACCAGAGCCCACATGCATTAGCTGCATGCAGGTTGTAATGCATCCACTTACTCTGCAGACTGTGAGGAGCTGGTTGAAGTTCATATGCATTAGTAGATGGATGAGACTGGTGATGTCTAAGATACTTTTTAAGATTTAGTCTCAATTCAATCCAACATGCACACGTATCAGTAATGAAATCCATATTTGTTTCAAATGCATATTTAATTTCTATCTGACTGGATGTAAAATAAGACGAAGCCCAACTGCTGCTTCAGAGGAACCATGTGTTCAGCTTTTCTAACACATCCCAAGAGAAATGATCTAATCTAACATGTCAGAAAAGCAAAGAGAAAATCAAAAACACATTTTAAACAGAAAAATAAAACTCTTTATTTGTACCATCTGTTCAAATCTGCATATTTGAAAACACTTAGCAAAGATTTTAATCAAATATAGTTATGCTGCTGCATCATGCACTGACATAGTATGATTCTATATTATGAGGAGCTTTTTATGGGACAATTTGTTTCATATAGACTCTAATGTGCATTGTTGACTCAAAGCTTTACATTTTCAGCTGTAACTAAAGCTAATTTTAAAAAAGGATAGAGCTTAATGTCGCTGCTGCAGTAAGTGGCAGCTGATGACGAGGCGACAGGCTAAATAATCAGCTGCATGTTGGGACGCTTGGTGATGAAAAGCTCACTTTGATCAAGCAGCAGACATGTTGCTCTGGAAGCTCTGATCCCAGCATCCCTCCTTCAGTGTTGGTCAGGTGATCACTCAGGTCCTCCTCTAATCCTGTTTCTCCTTTTAGGATTTGGATTATTCACTCTCCTCCTACAGATCACAGATGTTTCCTTTTTCCCATCTTCTACCAACGTTTCCCTCCTTTTTATACTAAAAACATCAGTTTGCTGCACAGCTCACTAAAAACCTCAACTACTACATTTAATTGTCAGTTTGGTTCCTACTGATACATCTAATTTCATGAGTCTAAAGTGTTAAAAATCAAACTGGATTTCAGAATACTTTAAGTTATTAAATGATTGCAGGTTTTATTTAAGAGGAAAAGTGCATCCTAGCCATTTAACATGTTAATTTTATTTTTTATTATCATTATTCAGGAAAAATGCAGCAAAATCAAACCAAGTGACCCAAATATAAAGGAAAAAAATCTTGGATAAAAATAAGATCAAATTTGCTTGGGTTTCACTGTGCAGTTCTGGGAAAATGCAGGTGGAGGTTGGCAGCTCTTCTTAAAGGGCCGGTGCACCGAGTTGGGGATTTAAAGGGTCTCCCTGACCTGCTGACCCCTCCTGCTGCCTGAAGCTCTTCCCAAACTTGGACTGGGTTCCCCTCTGACTATTTTGGAGAGCAAAACAGTGTTGACACTCTACTCTGTCATAGTTTATGGGATGTCAATCATGCATCAGTGGTTATTTCACTGGGATGGGGTCATTTTTCAGAATCAGTCAGGCTCAGTGTTGAAGACAAAACCAGCAAACAGCTCCAGTCAGAGGTTAATATTCATCATCTCTATGAATATTATACGAGTTTGTAGTTTTTATTTATGGATTTTAAGCCAGTTTAACGCCAGAGAAGAGACTAAAACAGTTTCATTTGGTAATTTACCCAGAATTCCCTCTTTGCTTCCTTACAGACATGTTTACTCCTCAGCGGCACGTCGCACTACTTTTCAGAAGCAGACTGTGTGATTTGTCTGATCGAGATTCATTATCAGATAATGATTTCAAGCCTTGGCAGCAACAGCGGCGTAACAACAAACAGCATTTTTGTTGTATTTTCAACTCAAACACACACCAACACACAGAGTGAGAAAAAGGAAAGAAGTGGAGGAGAAAGAGAGAAAGAAGTCTGTCGTTCGACGCCATCAAGTGTACTTGGAAACAAAACCCGACACCCACGCAGCAACTCAGACCAAAAAATCCTTTTCAACCATTTCAGAGAGCAGAATAATTAACTGGTTTTGTGTTTGGATGCTTCCAGAATCCAAAGGTTATTGACTCTTTTGCCGGGGGATCAGCTTTTGTTTCAACAGCTGAAAAGAGCAAAAAGAGAGAGAAATCTTCTTTCAGAAACTCAGCCGTGGTCTGCAGAGAAGAATGGCTGTGAAACATTCACCGCGCTCCGGGAGACTTTTAGAGTTGTAATTTTTCCTTTTGGTCTGCCTACCTGCCACCAGCCTGTCTGATCTACTGCTGCTTGTTCCTACATTTCCTCAAAATGCCATTTGACAGCCCCCTGCGGACATTCAGCTGCAGGTTTTCAACTTCTCAAAGAGAACATTAAAGGTAACCTCAGAAAAAGTAATTGGCCTTCCTCTTCCCCTTTGCTTGTCTTCACTACATTCTCCCACATCTGAAAATGTTCCTGCATATTTTACCTGCTGCTCAGCCTCAATAACTTTAAATAAAAAGTAATTGCGTTGAGTTTAAGCTGCATAGCGCTGCTTTAATATTTAACCTGAGATGCTGGATTTATGACCAAACTGTGGAATTACTCAGCAATTTCACCTTTTGTTTACATATTTTGTTTCATCAATATAATCAGTTCAACTTCACACTATCACATCTATCTAACTGCATGTAAAGTTACCCACACAGCATTATGGGTTTATGAGGGAATGAAGCAGCTTCTAACTGATGACATTTGATTCTTTTATTGTACATGTAAAGGCTTCTTGTCAGTCTGATGCTCTGAGTCATAAACAGCAGTTTTATTACAACGTCAAGGTGGACAAACATCATCAACGGCTTCAGTAAAAACAACCTTGTCCGTTTCAGCTGCTGATTCACAGCAGGAAAATTCACCTGAAGGACGCAGCGAGGAAAGGTCAAGAAAGTGAGAAAAGAGAAAAAACAACTGCTGGATGTCTGGTTTCAACTTCTGTTCACATGGTGAGGAAAAGAAAAACATACATGATGCTTTTCTGGAAGGAAGTGAAAGAAGAAACAACAAGAAGATTCTAAATGGCTTCAAAATTTAAGAGTAACATAATCGGTAAAATGAATAAATAAATACAAAATAAAAATATCTTTAGATTAAAGATGTAGCACATTTAAAAATGACTTAAACTGGAATTTCTGCACGTCACATTTTAAAAACCTTCCAAGATTGGCACAAAACTGTCAGAGATGGAGCAGAAGCAGCACAAAACGCACAAGACGTTATGCACTCAAACTACAGCAACATTTGCATCAGCTGCTTGTACATGCAATTGCTTTTTATGTCAACATTTTGTTCATTTGCTGAATTGTCTAATCACAAACTGACGTTAAAACAGCTGAAGGCTGAGTTCACTTCTTTTATTCCTAAACCCTGATTTCATGGTTAGTTAAAGAACAATTAAAAGGGAAAGGAAAGTACAGGCCGACCTCAGCCGGGAGAAAATCCTGAATTTAAAAATGTTGTAGGTTCTGTCAGCACAAAGAGACTTTAAGGGGCTTTTTTTGACTCCATTAAGAGTCTACAGATCTCAAAGGCTTCAAACCTTTTTAAAAGATAAAAAAGATAAAAGCTTAATGTTGGTCCTGAGAAAATAACAGAACGTACTGATTCCCATTAATAAATGTAACAAAAAAGGCCAGCGGTCAGTCCTAATGGAACAAGTTAATCATTTTGTCTCCTGCAGTGTGTGAAGTTTAAAAATGAATCAGTTGCCTTTATTTGATGTGGATTCTGCTATTGTGAACAAAATGCAACAGGAACAGCATGAAACATGAGGAGAACATTTCTGTTTGTAGTTTGGACCAATAAATGACAACTCGGCTCCAACAGCCAAACATGGATCTGATTTTAATGATCGGATTTAATGCAGGACTGAAAAACACTGAAATAAACCCATTCCTTCCTGGAGCTATGGATTGCATCGTCTTATTTAGCTTGTTGGCTGTTCTGGTTTTATTAAATATACAGGTGAGGTCCAGGAATGCATCTTTTCATGTAAAGGTCTAAAACCTGCAGGTCAGCTCCAGCTCCAGTTGTTCTGTAGCGACGAGTCAAAATGTGTCCTTAGAAAATAAATAAAAAAGTTTCTTCTGACTTGTTCAAACACAATGACCTTTTCTTTCCTAGCTGATATAGATGGATTTTTTTTTTTTTACTTTGATGCCATCTATGGTGAAAGAAAAATCGATAAAATCACTGAATCCATCTGGAAAAGAAAAGTCAATAACTCAGTACTGAAAAACTAAAGAAAAAAATAAATCACTAAAACAGTTTTTGTCCAGTGGATTTCTGCTCCTGTCAGTCTGAGCTCCGCTGTGGGTTCACACCCTCAGCAACGCTCACGTTCTCCGCTAAAAATAAACATATTCACTTCTTTACATTAAATCTATGTTACAAAAAAATGATATTTTTTCTTGTCAGGTTGTCAGAAAACCAGTAATGATTGTGTTTCACCCTGCAGCTGTTATTTTTACTTTGCTGTCACAAAGTGATCTCTTCATAAACTCCGGCCTGCTGACGCCTCTGTGTGGAAAACAGAGGAGGAAGAGCTGCGAGCAAAACACTTCCATCAAAATGAGTCCAACTAAACAAAAAATATCTTAGAATAGAGGGAATTAGTGAAGAGATAAAGTAACTGTAACCAGAGTGTGATAAGGAAGAACAACACTGCAAAAACAAACATCTTACCAAGTATTTTTGTTCTAGTCCAGAAATCTGAGTGAACTTGAAATAAAGGGAAAACTAATTACAAGCAAATTTTCAGCCTGATTTGTGAGCTTGAATAATTTTTTTAATTACTTTCCCATGTCACTTATAACATGAGAAAAATGTGTTGTTAGAAGTTAAATCTGCCAGTGGAACTAGTACGTTTTCATCAACATTAAATAATTATTGACTTGAAACACGTTCATATAAACATTACTTGTAAGTTTGTTCTGTCTCATTTCAAGATATTTGCACAAGAAACTAAATAAAAAATATATTTGGTAAGATTTTGTGTTTTTGCAGTGAATCCACTGAAAGTTGATCATTTGAAGCTAAAATTAAAGCCAAGAGTTTTCAGTTAGTTGAAAACTGATGGGTTCAAAAACTCACAAATACATCATTAGAGCCTTTCAGAAATATCAGTTAGTATTTTGTAACTGCAGCAAAATACTTTTAGAAGTTCTACATTCTGCCATGAAGATCTGCAGAAAGCTTAAAAAAGGACACCTGGGCTGAATTTATAGAGCATTTCTTTCGGTCATATTGATCACTCAAAGTGCTTTACACCAGAGTCAGTCACTCACAAACACACATTCATTCAAACATCAATACGCAGATCGATTGGTAACTCAGTGCCTTGCCTAGAGGCTTGTTGACATGCGGCAGGACGAAGCTGGAATCTCACTTTTCATAAGACAACAACTCTCCCCACTGATCCAGTGCCAGCGAACCGAGTTGTGTTCACTCCAAACCTACAAGGAATTTTAAAATGATATTCATGAATATCCTGCAGCTTCTGCTAAAAAAAAAACATGAAAAACAGAACCTGAATATTGGTTTCTCATCTCTAAGTGTCGTGAGAAGGAATTGCAATGGTTATACATAGGAATGGATGCAATTCAATATGAATATATCATGTGAAAAAAGTCTAATAATAACTATTTATTATTATTATTCCTCATGAACCTCTCAGTAACTCACCTGGACCAGATGAAAACCAAACTGCTCCTCATCTCAGCCCAGTTCTGAGACATAAAGTGGGATAAAAAAAGGAAAGTAAACCAGCAGACAGGTGAATGTAGGATGTTGACTGCTCTATAAACCTGGAAGAGCTCCATATAATCAATCTACCATTAAACTAATCTGTTCACACATGGTTGGACAAAAACTTCCTCTCAGTCAGGCATCATTCAGTCTGTCACTCATCAAACCTGTCCTCACCAGAAAACTGTGTTAACATTCGCCTCTTCCTGTTGAGTCTGACAGCTGATGTTGTTGTCGCCGTTATTAAGTTTTCAAGCTGTCACTTCTTCAAAAAATAAAAAATAAAATAAAAAACAGGAGGCATTCATTGCCGCACTTCCACTGGAGACTCAGCGAAGCCGCGGGAGAAGCTTTTCCCTCCCGCTCTGACACCATGGTGGGAACAACTCATTGTTTGCTTTACCACCTGCGGTCCGGAGCCTGGAGTAGATTGGTCTCCAACCGCGGCGGAGCGCCGCGCGGTGACTGATGGCTGCGCGTGGCGGCGCGTGCGCGTGGCGGCGCGCGGGTGTCGTTTCTGTTTGCGTGAAGTTTATTCCCATCCAACGTGGGAGTCTGAGTTGAGCTCCTGACGTTGACAAAAAGGGCGGGAAGCGAGCGGAGGAGCCGCGGCAGCGCAGCGCGGCGCGGCGCGGCGCGGCGTGGCGCAACGCGGCGCGCGCCTCAGGTACGCAGGTGTGAGTGGCTGAGCGCGTGCAGGTGTGTGGGTGAGAAATAAAACTCTTTTCCAACAGCAAAGTGGGCGAGCAGGTGATGGAAAGAGACTTCAAATACACCAAGCGACAAAAAAACAGCAGCAGACTTTGTAGTCGATGGGTCTGAAATTGAATTTGTGCGTCAGCCCCGTTCAGCCGCCATGTCACAGCGGGTCACATCATTCCTGCTCTACCTGCAGCAAACTCACCCTCACCCCGCTCACTTCGCTGACCCCATAATGGCTAAAACGAAGCCATTAAACTGTCTCGTCCAATTACGGAGCCACTTTATCTGACACACGCAGTCATATTCTGCAGCAGGCACTTCGTCTCTGATCTGTTAATTCTCAGTGAGTCGCCCTCACCAGGAGCTATCATAAAACTTTAATGTCTCTGAAACCCTCGCCTCGGTCTAACCATCATGTAAAACGCAGAGGAATCCGCAGTGACCCCAGGCCTGACTGAGAGCCCCGCACCGTCAGAGGCTCATTCTGCTCATTCTTCTCTATTTTTATCACATCTTCCTGGACTCTGACTTGTTTGTCTCCGTTTCTGCTGGCGCTCCAGGCTCTTGGTTCAGCTGGAGTCGGTTTCATTTGCCTCAACTTTAGCTATTTGGATAACTGCAAAGTTACTTTGAACAAATATTAGTTATTTAAAATCTGTAATCAGAGCAACAAAAATCCATCCATGAAAGATGTGCTGATATCTCAGCATCATTTGGCTCCAGTAATAATGTCTGTTGATGTTTTTTCATATTTTGTTGCTCTTGACCAAGACAAAGTAGCGTAGAGCTTTCAAAAAGCTTCTAAACAGAACCCCAAAATAGACACCCCAAAATAGAAAAACGGTCCAACCTGATGAGTAAACTGAGCTCACGTGTGTGTAATGTAACATTGATATGAAACTAAATGTTTTGTTATGACCATAGTGATTTATAAGAGAACATTAGAAACATATGCTGTTGTTTTAAAATCTAAATAAAGTGAAGCCTCATCCCACCATGAACAAACGTTTTATTTCTCCAGGTGGGTTTGCAGATCATGCCGATGGGAAAAGGAGTGAAGCTGCAGCTTCAGTCTTTCTGCTGATACAGAATCAGGATTTCATCAGATGTCATGTGACTGGAAGGTGAAGACCACAGAACCATACAATATCATACCATCTTATTTGAAGCACGTTGTACACCAATAAATTGATTAAAAGCAGAAGAAAACTGACCAGCAGTCAGTTAAGAACATGACAGAACCAAGCTGCAGCATGTGCTTTAGCACAGGACAGAGCTATTTCAAATAAAACAGGCATATGGTCTGAAAATAATGAGTCACCAATCTCTAAATTAAAAACTGGTTGACCAGAAGATTAAACCAGATCAAGACTGTGACCATGCTCATTGGTAGCACCATAGTTGAAATAGGACAACACATATTAATATTAAAATCACCAACAATGAGAACTCTGTACCTTGGCATGATATCAGCCATGAAATCAGAAAAGTCATTTATAAATAAACTGCCTCACACGGCACAGTGTGAGAGCTGCTGAGTTCAGATAGGCTAATCTCAAAGCTAATCCCACAGTAGTTGTTTTACCGCTTACAAGTACAACAACTTTTACTTGTAACAACTTTTACATGTCACTTCTGAAAGTTCTTTAAAATTGCTGGAGTCACTTTGTCCTTGATTCTGTTATAAATAAAACATCCAATCAATGAGAGGAAAAAAAATTCCTAATGGCCAAAGTTTTATTTGTCAGCGACCTGGCATACCAAACCGATCCTGGCAGAAATCGGTGGGTCGACACCATCAGCTGGTGTCCGGTTCTCCCGGCAAAGAGGCTGCAGGTTGCTAGGATTCACCCTGCGTCTACAGGGCCGAGGAGCGCAGAAACCCCCAAACTGGAGCAGTGGCTAAAACAGGATCCCAGGAACAGCATCAGACATCTCAGTCCAGAAATGTGCAGTTCTAGGTACAGCCAAGATACTGCGGCTCTAGGCTTCTGGTAGAGGAACCGAGCTCAGAGGATGAAAGAGACAACCTGCCAAAGTTGAGAAGGGATTTTTAAAATAAATATATATATACACACACTTTGTCTGAGTATCTTCAACTAGGTTTGATTTTAGCTAGTGTTTGACCTTGCAGTAAACTACATTTTTTCTTATGAGCACAACTATCAAACATTTCCCAAATACAATGTGACCCCAACACTGAAACTGTGAGTTTCTGTAACAGTATATGTTGAGTAACTGAGGGAAATAACATGAACATACAATATTTAGGGCTCTCCAACAAGCACCATGATGCACAGAAGTGCTCACATCCCATAACTATTTCTAGTATTTGCAATGCTGCAGCCACAAATTCCAAGATATTTTACAACATAGATGATTACTACAGATCAACAAAAAAACTGCTGCATAACTGTAAAGTGTAAGGAAAATGATTTGCAAACTGTAGCCTATACTCGTTATCACAAAACATTAGGCAATATCAAGAACAGTTCGTTATAACTACAACATTTCTGAAGAAATTTAAACAGGGCCTGCCAAATGTGCCCGTCAGTTGGAACCCAGCATTCTGATGCTAAAAATTAGCATCAGAAAGTAAAGTAAGCTACAATGTATTCAATAGCATGTGGAGAGTCACAAGTATGTAGAGTAACATGGATTTACTCCATTGAATATGTTAAAATTAGTGTACAAGCTGAAATTAGCCAAAATGGTAATGTTAGCCTAAATGCAGCCAGTGGCATGTGGGCTATAACTAGCATGTTGGCTAACAACTACTTCCTCCATACATTGTGCTAAACATGGTTAATAAATAACCAATAAATAATAAATAAATAAAACATTTTAGGAAAAAGGTTAATGTGAGCAGTAGTTACATTAGCCATGTTTGTGATAATGTTTGAGCACTGATTTCTGATTTTTACTTTTGCAAAAATAAAAATTAACTGTTTACTTTGTGGCACGTGGATACTAGGGGTTGAACGACTACATATTTTTTAAGATCGACTACATCGTGATAATAGTCGAGTCGATGTCGACTAGTCGCGG
>CAEGAF010038151.1:0-22198 GCA_903067075.1 Micropoecilia bifurca | reverse complement strand
GAATCCGAGGTTCGACTATCCGACGGACCCTCCTCTCCAGGACCCCTGAATAGACCTTACCAGGGAGGCTTAAGAGTAATAAAATACTGAGATACTGTGTTATTAAAAATGACAGTCCGTTTCTGAAAAACATGCAAAAAAAAGAAAAACAAATGACAAAAATCTTCAGTCTGATGTTTTGGTCTCAACTAGCTCTTTTTAAGGATATTTTTGTTTAGAGACTTGATAATTCATTTTATTTTATTTGTCTTGGTTATTTAAAATGTCTTCCAGTTTCACTGTTAAATGTTCACTAGAGTTAAGTGTATTAATCTGTGAGAATGTTTTTTGCTGTATTACACCATTAATCAATCAAATTTTAATTGTATAGCACATTTGGGCAGCAAGGCATTTCAAAGTGCTTTACATAATTAAAATAAAAACAGCATGTGACATTGAATAAACCGTGAGAAAAAGAAATAAAAGAAAGCTTGAGCATTTAAAACTTCTTTAGTCAAACCGCCATTTGACAAGGACTCAAACCTTTAAATCTTCTTTAAACAAGAGATTTTGAAAAAGATAAAAACATTATTAAAAATAAAAGCATTAAAAACATCGATCCATGTGACATAAAAGTTACCATCATATTATTTTAACATGGTTTCAAAACAATATTACTGTTTATTACTGAATTTATTGTCCAGAAAAAAAGTATTGCGCCAAGCCTTGGCGTGAAAAAGCTGAATATAAGTTGAAT
The DNA here is from genome assembly GCA_903067075.1 of Micropoecilia bifurca. Taxonomy (NCBI): domain Eukaryota; kingdom Metazoa; phylum Chordata; class Actinopteri; order Cyprinodontiformes; family Poeciliidae; genus Micropoecilia; species Micropoecilia bifurca. Next base: position 21,462 of record CAEGAF010038151.1, on the reverse strand, counting down.
GGAAGTTCAGTTGAGTTTGTCCCTGAATGAATTGAGTGTTTTATCATTGATAGACGTTCAAGGCAGCGTTGTCCATGTTACTGAAGCCTGGAGAAAAGTCCTACACACAGAGATGCCGTCTGTTTGTTGGCAACCTGCCAAATGACATCACAGAAGATGATTTCAGGAAACTTTTTTCAAAGTATGGAGAACCTTCTGAAGTCTTCGTCAACAAAGGAAAAGGCTTCGGCTTCATCAGGCTGGTAAGAGGCGACGCTCTGAACTGTGACACCAGCTGAGCACGAGAAACATCTCCAACTGAATCCGTTTCCTGTCTGTGTTGTAGGAATCGCGGGCGCTGGCAGAAATTGCTAAAGCTGAGATGGACGACTATCCCATGAAGGGCAGACCCCTTCGCGTTCGTTTTGCTACACACTCTGCTGCGCTGTCTGTGAAGAACCTGTCTCCGTTTGTTTCCAACGAGCTCCTGGACGAAGCCTTCTCGCAGTTCGGCATGGTGGAGAGGGCTGTTGTTGTTGTTGACGATCGCGGACGCTCTGCAGGGCGCGGCATCGTGGAGTTTGCTTCCAGAACCGCAGCTAAAAAAGCTCTGGACCGATGCAACGAGGGCGTTTTCCTTCTCACCGCGTAAGCTTGTTTTTAGTTATGCACACAAAGCTGAGACCTGATGGCAAAAGTTCCTGAACATTTCACTGATTCGTTCATCTCTCTCCAGGTCGCCCCGTCCTGTAGTTGTTGAGCCTCTGGAGCAGTTTGATTGCGATGATGGACTTCCTGAGAAATTTGTCCAGAAAAACCCAAAATTTCAAGTGTAAGTTTGCTAATTTGGTTGCTTGTGTTATGCTAACCTGCCTCCATGATCCAGTCTGGTCCAACATGCTGGATGTCTGTGTTTCAGAGCGCGTGAGCAGCCGCCTCGCTTTCCCCGCCCCGGCTCCTTCGAGTTTGAATATTCAAAACGGTGGAAGTCTCTGGATGAGATGGAGAAGCAGCAAAGAGAGCAGGTGGAGAAGAACATGCGTGAAGCACGTGAGAAACTGGAGAGCGAGATGGAAGACGCTTACCATGAGCATCAGGCCAACATGCTGCGACAGGGTGAGTCCCAAAGCTGCTAGAGCAAAAACACAAGGCTGCAGTTTTGTTGTGAGTAGAAAATGAAACAATATCTGCCAGTTTCCTGTTCTCTGCTTATGTGATCATCAGAATAATCATTGTTTTTGTCTTTCTGCAGAACTGCTGAGGCGGCAGGAGGAGCTGCGGCGCATGGAGGAAATGCACAACCAAGAAATGCAAAAGAGAAAGGAAATGCAGCTCAGGTATCAGAATGATCAGTTTTTATTTTTTAGAATGATTTTGTAACCATATGGAACTAGAGTGTGTCTTTAAGGCAATACTGAATTAAAACGAACATCACTCTGAGGAACTTATGATGATTTTTATTTATGTTTTATTAAATAAACAGACAGGAAGAAGAGCGGCGCAGACGGGAAGAAGAGCTTCTCAGAAAGAGGGAAATGGAGGAACAGATACGGCGTCAGCGTGAAGAAAACTACCGAATGGGAAACTTCATGGATGTAAGAGCAATTTTATGTTCAACTCAACAACATATAATTTAAGTTGTTTGGTTTTTTTTTCGTGTTTGATAAGTATTTGTGTTTCACAGAGAGACGTTGACATACGAATGCACACCAGCGGCTCCTTAGGCATGGGAGGTCAGTTCCACTGCATTGATGGATGGAGTTTAGCCAGAGACACAAAGATCAGTTTGATGTGTCACATTTTCAGTTTCAAACAAGAGAGACTAAGTTGTTTCCAGCTCTGGGGTGTTTAACGTGTTGCTTTCTCATCAGAAATGGCCTTCAGCGGATCAGGCCAGAACTTTGCGATGAGTGGCCTTGGCTTTGAGGGTCAGTCTGGACTGGGATCGTCTCCAGGAGGCATGATGACCAGTGAAATGGTAATGTATCCCACTTTGGGAATATAGTTCACGTGTGGCTGTTTATTTCTTCTTTTTGCGTTAAATATCTGATGACGATTGTAGCAATGGAGGCCAGCTGGGCCAGCAGCAGCTTAGAACACAAGTAGCTTCCTCTCGTTTTAAGACTTTGTGGTTGGCGAATAGTTGGAATATGAAGATTTCTAAACATTGTTCTCCATGGCAGCTTTGTCCCCTGATTAACCCTGGATTAATCACGTTTAGCTACAAAACCTTCATCCTGCACTAAACCATCAGATAAATCTGTCAATGTTCCTTCTGCTCACTTCTATTGTGTCATCTGTGTCCATAGAGGATCTTTGCAAGTCCTGTCTCTTGTGAGCATGACAGGCACTTTGTTTTGTGGACGGCAGAAAATCTTTTTTTTTCTTTCTGTAACTGTCAGCAGCGCTCCAGTTGAAACGTTTGCTCCATTTTTACTTTAAGGCTTAACTTTTGAAGAAATGAGAACTTGTGTTTTTGGGTGGATGTGTGGAATCTTTATCAATACCTCTGTTGTTTGAGCAACTTTGAGACCTTTAGTAGGGCTGTACTCGGTCTGCTTCGCTACCGTCACTTTCTAGTTATTCTTTTTTTGTAACTGCAAATTCAGAATGCTTTTAGTGCAGGATGATGGTATTAAAAACATAAAGGACTTCATCAGAGGGGTCAGGCAAAAATGGAGACGATTTGTGCTGTAAACATGTTGGAGTTGTGTGTTGGAGGAGTGAAACATATTTTTAATATTTTTTTCTCTGGATTGAAGAGTTTTTTGACTGACAGCTGTTTACATGCTGCAGAACTGACCATATTCATAGTTTGTCTGAATTCAGTAGAGATGTCCCAGTCAAAACCTAATCCGATTCTGACTCTCCATCAGCGTCCGATCCAGGCGATTTGGGGCCTGAAGTAACTTTTAATAGTTTATTTTGGCAGCAGTAATCTTGCAGAAGTCGAGAGTCGCTTTTATAATCCTCTCTGTAGGACTGGGAATTTGTCATTACTTGTTACCATAAAAAATATTTCTGATCAGAATAATTCAGATTTATCATGATTTATGTTTTAATACGCCTCCAATTGCTCCATCTGAGCAAAAATAATGGCCAAAATGTGATGAAATGTAGTTGCTTTGGGCAGATTGGTGGTTGTAATCCCACTTCAGTTAAGTGGTGTCCTTCAGAAGCCTGATTAAAAATGGCTCTGTCTTTGACAGCTGGTTTGTAGCTCTGTCTGCCAAAAACCTTCTTAAAAAATCCTCCAGGCTGCCCTGACTGAGCGTCTGGACCGTTCATAGAGAGTCTCTGTCTGGACATGTCCAGCTACAGGCTTTGCTACACTGGTGTCTTTATCCTGGTAATGGTGTTTGAAGTGCTGGGCTAATGCTAGCATGTGTGGCTATATCTGGGCAATGTACAATTAGCTGAAGCAGCAAATATTCTCATTTTTTCTGTGATCTTCAGGTTAATGAGTGAAAAACTGATTGTTGGGTTAAACCCAGACTCATAAGTTCATAAAACACAGAATCTCAGATGATCATAAACGCAGATCATTTCCCGATCCGATACTCTGGATCAAATCGGGACATTCTGTGACCATCATCCATCTACAGAAATGTTTCTCTGAACTTTGAACCACCGTCAGGTTCTGTTATTCTTGTGATTAATGAAAAACTGTTTAGTCTTTGTGTTAACTGAGTTCATGTTTTGTTTTTGACTTTTTTTTTGTTAATGTACATTAAGGTAAGTTGGAGACTTTACATTTTTAGCTCCTTTAGAGCTAAGTGGTCAGAGGCTAAGTGGTCAACGCTGAACTACGTTACAGTAGCAAAGGCTCTTCTTTAAAATACAAGGAATTATCTGTCAAAGTTTCTCATGCTGTTTATGAGAGACTTCAGATCTCTTGAGATTTAATGCTCTCGTAATCGTGGTTAAAAATGTGGCATTTATTTAATTTCACTGTTGTTGCTTTAAGTAAATGTTTAATGATTATAATAGATTAGTTCTTTAAAATGAATTCACTATGAATATGAGCTGAATATCAACTTTAGATCTTTTGAGATCAGACTGTCACCACAATGTTTATTTATAATTTAGGTGTTTTAGTGTCATTGACACTCACACCAGTTCATCCCTCGTTTTCTAGTTATGACACTTTTTCTGACTTGGGTCTGGTTCTGAGAACCTAAGGCTACGTTCACACAGCACGTTTTGATGCTCAATTACAATTAGTTTTTCTACGATTCAACATTGTTTTTTTTTTCATGGTCGTTTCAACTACTACTTAAATGCGGCCGCAGTGAGACCTCAGTGTGAACGGTTTACGATCCCAAAGCCACCGCAGGTACAGGAGAACGTAGGCGTCACACAACAGTAGTAATGATGGACGCTGCTGTCTGTGGATCAGCTTGTTGAGTTGTTGAGCAGTGAGAGCCAACAGTGTCTTCATAAACTCATAACAATACCAAGGAAGCTAAAGGTTAGGCAATGAAAACTTAGAATATGTGCCATTTGCCTGCTATGTGAACGTAGCCCAAGCTGACCGTTAAATAATTGGTATGGGGAAGTTTTTACTCTTTATTTTTGCAAGAATTAATTCATATTCTTACCTAATATCTCAGAGTTTCCAAGTCTATTGCTGTCATCCCCTGTGAAGCTCTTGATTTATGTTTTTAAAGATAACTGAACAGTGCTTCAGTTATCTTTAATTCTATATATTCATTCATATAATATTTCTGTGGAATCCATGAAGGTTTGATCTTTTGTCTACAATATTTCATTTGGACGTCATCAAAAACTTCCTGTCGGCCATATTGGAGGACACCCAATAGCTTAAAGGGGCAGTACTGTGTAATATTGACTCTTAGATTTTTGTCACGATATAATGATATTCCCTCATTAAGACATGCCTGGAGTGATTCCATCATGTATGCTTAATCTCCATGGCAACCATTCAGCTGTGCAAAACTCCTGGGTGAATCTACCTCAACTTCAAGGCTCAGCTCCTCCCCCTACTCAACTCCTTCAGACTAGCCAATAGCAATTGGCAAACACCTGGTGGAACTGCTGAGATCATAACAGGATCTACTTCTCAGAGCAACGCTGCTAAAAATGTCAAGTCATATTTGATATAAGGTTGAAGGAAAGCAGATTATTTAGACTGGCTTCTCACAGACAGATGTTTTTAGGTATTTATTTTTATTTAAGAAGTTTCTAGATTTACTTCTAGAAGATTATTTTAAATGGTCAGCAACACACTTAAGTTCAGAAATGATAAAAAAATGTATTTACAGCTGACTAAAGTTTAAATATATATCCATTTTTATTCTATTCTATTGTATCCAACACACTGAACTTTAAAACCCAGGTGTATCCTTGCATGAGAGACCAATCCTATCTGCCTCTACAAAGGTCTGAAAACCAGCCGCTGTTAGAGGTTTGACTGACAGACCAGGTCCAGTACCAGGTCACGTCTGCGGCGCGGTCAGCAAACGTCACGCCTGGTTCCAACCGTTTCCCTTTTTCTCCACCACAAACGTTTGTGGCATTGAAGCCCAAACTGGAAATGCGTTTGGTAAACTTAGCTGTCCTTTCTGCTCCTAGTCTGTTCTGATGAAGAAAAGCATCTCTTCATCCTGAATGTCATTTTGATGATGACTTTCTCTGGTTTTTAAGCTAATTGTTTGTCCTCCAACATGGTGCTGGGTGTTTCTCAGTGGCGTCTATAGAAACTGTGTTGCGAAATGACTGATTAGCAGCTGGTGAATATGGTCTGTATTGGACCTTAAGAGCATTATGTGCTGTAGGCTAGCATGCACTGGAGAGCAGAAGACAACAGGAAGGCCCAGACTAATGAAAACGTTACCCTCTCTTCCTTCTCTGTATGTAACCTGTGGCACCTGTGGACCTTCTATTGGAACGAACGTTTCTCCGGATGCGTCTCCTGCTGATTGTTTCATAAACCTTCACACAATACACACAACCCACCTGTTTTCCACACATTCTTTCACGTCTCCACATGGACATGAACTGTGTGCCGCTTTTGAACCGACTCCTCCCCTTACGTTAACCGTCATCTCCCTGCAAATTCCCACAAAAGCAGCGCAGCGAGCGCTATGTGCAGGGCGGCGCTAGAGGAATGGGCGCCGGTGCCGCAGCGTTCGGCCGCGTCCGCGAGGAGTTTGACGGCCCCATTAAGAAACCCCGTTTTTAAACGCTGCGTTTTGTTCCAGCAGCCCTATTTGTAAAGCTACTCCAAGACGAACATGTTGAGTCACAATTATTGTATTTAAGTTGAATCTGTTGCATCATTTTATCCATTTAATTGATTAGTTTTATAATTAAGTCGATACTTTTTATTTTATTTTATTTTATTTTTTATTTTGTATTGCCATTAGTGTAGAAAGGTCACCCCGGTGTGATCCAGTTGTTCTTTCAGACCATGTATCCTTTTCATTTCTAGATGTGTTTTTCTGTGAATCGTCGTGAAGTGATAACTGTAACCTTTCTGAACCTCCTATGGCTTTGTTTTGTGCCATAAAATACTATTTGGAGTTGAAACGTGACTATAATAAAGACAAACTGGTTCCATCAGGACAAACCTTTAAAGTTTATTCCTAAACCTCAATTCTGATTCCACCATTTTCCTACAGCAATGTGATAACAGGAGAAATACTGGCAGTAAAACGATCACGTTGGGTCTGTGAGGGATTCTTGGGTTCAAAGTTGGGCTAATGACTACATACACATGCAGTTCAGCATTCAGTGAAGTTTCTCAGTCGGTCCGGCTGTTTGCTAACACTCGCTTCTCCTTTAGTTTGCTTATTGGTGTACAGCAGATCACTCCATTGAACTCTGGTGTCTCCGCTTTCAGAATCGCTCATTCCCAGTAGGTCTGTGATTTTATTGACAGTAGCGCTTCATTTATTTGAGTCAGTGTTTACTGCAAAAGCTCAATAGCTCTACTGTGCTTGTGACCTTTTCCACACATTTATGAAACGTCTTATGATTTTTTGAGTCAGCAGTTTCCACCAGCTTGCTCTTGCCTCAATGTTAAGAGTTTATTATTCTCCTCACGAGGCTGTGGTTACTGTTAAAATGGAATATTTTGTTCCTAAAAAACATTTTTGTTCTTTGAATTTAGTTCCACAAATTAAAGCTCAACTATGACTTTACTAAATTAGTGCCATCTTGAAGGCAACAAGCCCCATCAGCTGCCTCTTTGTGGCGGGACACGCGACAAACTGCGGTGCCTTGTGACTGTTTTTGAATTGGTTTTATTCAGAGGCGTCACAATTAGTCTGAAAACTGTCCAAGCCTGGACGGCAGTAACCGGCCCTGTGTTGACACACGGACCAGCCCGGTCCAGATGTGACCCTCTGCAGCGGTTTCCATCTTTAGTCTACCTCTTATTTCTCTGACACTCTGTTTTAAATGCACAGGAGTGAAAGCATTTTTGAAAACAACTTAAGTTTGTTCTTTTAATACAAACCTTTATTGCTTAAAATGGACTACAATTCAAACATCACTTTGTATGAAAGTTCAAAAGCAGATCAGAAATAAAACACATTAACTTTTAAAAATGGACTTTCATAAAATAGATATTTTTAATCTAAAATTAATAATATGCCAGATTCTGTACTAAAAATCATCAAATGTTTATCTTTTGCAAAGAGGGAGAAAATTGTACCTTCTAGCAGCAGAGTGAGCTCCTTGCATGTAGCACTTAGCATTCGTTAGCTCATTTATTAGCCGTAGTTTAGTGATTTTTCTGCATCTCAACAATGGACTTGATGACAATTCTGTGTCTGGCCCTGTGAGGATCGCCGGTGTCTCACACAGGCTGGTTGTCCTTCTGTGCTGCGTCCATCTTTTCTTCCTCTCACTGTGAGAATCGATTTAGTTTTGACGTTCTCCAGTTTACATGAACTCGGTTTGATCTTTTTCTTTTCACCAAGTTGCCATGTTGTGACCTGTTGTACACGCATGCTTGGCACTCAAGTTTCATACGGTTCTGCATGTAAATGTCATTATTAGCCAATTTTGAGTTTGACTCAATACAATAAGGGATTTATCAAGAAGATGAAGTTTCTTTAATGTAGCAAATGTGTCTGAAAATATAAAACAGTTTGTTTCAAAGTCTGCATCCTTTGTGCTAAATGAGCAACGCTGGGTTCTGTCTGATAAATGGTAGGTCCCACTTTATATCAAGAACTGTTTTTCGTTAAAAATGATCTTCTGTTCATTGCTTACCTTAACCATAAACAAAAAACTCAGTATGTTGTTTTTAGTTACTGAGCATCATGGTGTCAGTATTTAATTAAAAAGTCTCTCTTTGCACCTCTTGGTTTCATACGGCCACACTTTGACTAAACGGCAATGTCTGATTCCTCGGTTGTTTCTGTGCCACCATTTTGAATATCTGCTGGACAACAATGCTAATTGCTGGGGTGATGATGTGCTTCTTGTAATGGTCTACTCCGATGAGGAGAAAATAACGCACAAATATCAATTTCTCACCAAAATATTTGCATTTATTTTTTACCTTGTTCCTGAGGGATAAATCATCCTCTGTGGTTAAAGCAGCAGATGTCTACTCATTTAAGAACAAGCCTAGTTGTTCTTCCGCTCATGATCTGACATCTTATGTGTGTTTAGCGCCACCTTTTGAGTGGGGGGAGTATCGTCCTTGCTGCTTGGTACCGTTGTAAGACTCTGGACTGCAGTCGGATCTTCAGAGGATCCTCACAGGCCAACATGTCCAGAGAACAATCTTTATTTCACTCAGGTTTCCGAGTGAAGTAGGTTAGAAGCTGCAGTTTCCTGTTTGTAGTTTAACATCCCAGATAATTATATGGTCAGAATATAAACTGAATAAATCCAGACTGAATTTATAAACGTTGAAAAGCAGTTTGGATTTCAACTTTCCACCCTATGTGATAAAATAATTTTACGGCCTCTAAGCACAGTTATTATGGACCTTCAAAACATAGGTTGTTTAACTTTTTAAAGAATCTGAATCAAATCTTTTACTCTAGAATTAAAATTCATACTTTTGTCCGTCTGGACAGTGGACCACTGCAGAAGAGTTTTTTTTTATTTTTTGTGAAACCCCAAACTTGGTGGGTTTTCTGTTTTTTGGCATGATGATCACCTCTGATGGGATCCTAGTTTGAAAACCCAGAAGTTGGAGAAGACATGTAACCAACCTGTTTTTAAAAAAGGTAATGTATCTTTCAGCCTTAATATCTACAGAAATATTAAAATCCCATAATAAATATCTGCAGCCTTTTGGTATTTATAATTATTAGAGATTTATTGGGACTAAATTTGACAATTTTTTTTTAGCCTTTTAGTAGATTGTGAATAAAAACATGGTGTCTGTTTTGAAAATTAAAATAAATGTTTCATAAATCATCTTGTCCATATTTCAAGTATTCTGGATAATTTTTGACACTTTCATAACTACTGACAGCTTTTGTCAGAGCCTGAATGGCAGAAAAGTATTTTTTTTTACATCAATACATTTACGGTTAATCCAAAAAATATTCAAACTCCCGGCAGTTTAGATGTAGACATAAGTCTGCTTCTGTTTGTAGATCACTCAAAATCACCTGAATGGCTTACCAAAAAAAAGATTCATGTTATGATTATTTCATGATGAACACAAATTGATAATGCAGCAGTTAAATGCTTTATCATTTTACTGAGCAAATGTTATTGCTTCCAGTTGGTACAATTAAGATTAACTCTAAATCTTAATCTGGCTGGGGTATGAATAATTATGGACCTGCATGCGTTGTGGTAAGCTTTTTTCCATATTGTACTTTCTGATTGATTCCCATTTTGTACTGAACTCCGAAGGAAACTTTTAAACTGATCCAGATGTCGGTTTTTGGACCTTTTTATTTTGTCCTTTTTATCTGTCAGACTTTTTTTCAGCTTTTTTTATTTTATTTGATTGGAGCTAGAAGACGAGAAACACCAGTTCACAACACGTCGACTCAAAGCACTTTATCAAAAAAAGTCCTTTAAATTCAATCATACACTTTCCAAGTCAATTAAATCCAATCTAGTTGATCCCAGTTATCAAACGAACCACCAAGTTTAGATTATTGGTTTTCTATCTAAGGAAATTCAACAAATTGCATCAGATTGACTTCCACCATTCACTCCCCCTGGATGAGGATGTAGCAACAGTGAAGAGGGAAAAACTCCCCAGTAACAGGAAGAAACTTCCAGCAGAACCAGAACTGGACTCACTTTGAACGTCCCTCTCCTACGACCGATTGGTGGTTTGGGAAGACATGAGCACTGATTCAGGAGAACTTTCTTCATCCATCCATTATCTTGCATAATCTTCCCTACTGTGGTTGCGAGAGGTGCTGGTGTCCATGTCCAGTGGTGAGTGGGCGAGAGGCGGGGTCACCCTGGACACGTCGCCAGTCCGTCGCAGGGCAACACAGAGACAGACAGGACGACCAACCGTGTGCATACACTCACACCTACAGAGAGTTTAGAGACCAGTTAACCTGACAGTCGTGTTTCTGGACTGTGGGAGGAAACCGGAATACCCAGAGAGAACCCACCAAACACAGGGAGAACGTGCAGAAAGACTCCAGGCCGGAAATCGAACCCAGGACCTTCTTGCTGCAAGGCAACAGTGCTACCAACTGCACCACTGTGCAGCGGCGTGCTTTCTATGTTACAGAAAAGTAAGACATTAATGGCAGCAGTAGCTGCCATTAATGTCATAGCTGACATTTAGCTATGTCATAGCTGCCATTAATGTCATTAATGTCATAGCTGCTCATTTAGAGGCTTCATCTGGAGAGAAACGGCCAAAGAGAAACTCTGAGCCCCTTTACAGGCTAGAATGGAGAGTTTAGAGCTAAACTGAACACAAGACCAAGTATAGCTTATTTGAAGAAAAAGAATGTAAAGTTTAAAGCTGACATGACGGCAAATAATGCAAATTGGAGAGTAGTAGGAGAAAGTAGTAGACTGAGATACAGAGAAAGCCCAGGATAATCTGAACCAGACCATCAGCTTTACTGAGAATGAAAGTTTTAAGCCTCCACTTCAAAGTAGGACTTGTGAGATGTATAAGAATATTTAAATGCTGCATCCCAAAGATTAAATCAACATTGGAGTTTATAACGGGTAAGAGATTATACATTTTTTTCAAACTTAATGATGGCCTTATTTTCAGCCTAAATCAGATCAGACGTGACTTTGAAATTTGGATAAATGTGGCTTGTTCTGCTTGGATGTTACATGTTTGTGTTGTATGAATGTTTTCTTTAACAGGTCTGACCAGCTCTAAACGTTTTGGACTGTAAGACATTGTAACATGGATTTAATTTATAGATCCAAGCAGCAGACATGCTTTACTTTATAGTATTTCTGTTTATTTCAAACAAGGACAAATAGATGATTTACAAGATCAACAGCCGTGCTGGGATTTTTCTCCTGATCTTTCCTCGGTGAATGATTTCCTCTATTTTTGGAGATTTATATATATATATATATATATATATAGTGGCATATAATTAAACATATATCCAAAGTTTGAAGAATATACTTCAAACGTGATTTTTAAGGCATTTTTAAATACAAATCCATTTGTTTTGTCCAATATACTAAAATCTTAGTGGCTCAAAAAGCAGAATTTTGAGTTTCTGGATGAAGTTGTGGAAAAGTTGTTATAATTTTCACTTCCTTCTATTTGAGTAAAAATCCTAATTTCCCCCACAACGTTAATTATTGTTTGCAAAATGAGTTGTATACGTATTTATTTAATTTGATTTAATCTGGTAAATTATGTAAATTCAGCATCACCAGATTAATACGTAAAATGACTTGCAATTTAAAGGTTATTTCTACATTGGAAAGCATTTTTAAATCCTTTCAAATAATTTTCTAATTATATAATAGGCATTGATGGATGTTTGGACATTTTAGAGTGTTAACCTTTAAAAGGCGTCTTGAATCGCAAACTGAAAAGCGAAATAAAACTGCATATATCAATGTTTAGCTTTTCTTACAATAAAACAGAAAACTATCATGCATAGCAAGGCGTCAGTCATAGTACTGATTTAGCTAAGTTGTGTATTTGTATTGCTGTGTCTCTTTGTTGGTGTTGTATACAATTTGTTCTTCTTTAACAGGTTTGATCATCTTTAAGATGTTGGACTATGGAAAGGAACCAAGAAAGTCTGTAGCTTCTGCTGGACCGTATTAGTTTAGTCGGTATAGTGACGAAAATAGGACCAAGCACTGAACCCTGTGGTACTCCATAAGTAATTCTGATGTGTGAAGATTTTTCAATATGAGCAAACCGTAATCTGTCATGTAAATACGATCTAAACCAGATTGGTATCGTCTGAGATACCATTTAATATTAAATGGTATCAGAAACTCTGGTATGAACATCATAAATGAAATCCAGGCACTGAAATATCTTCCTGATGCATCGCTGGTGCTTTGGTCATGTGTTCAGTTCCCCAGGTGGAGCAGAGTTCAGCAGGAAACGTTGCTCAAGTGTAGCTGAGCTTTTTAACGACAAACAACAAAAACAGACAATAAAATTGTTGTTTTTTGGCAGTATTAGCTGTGCTCCAAAAAGCACTAGGGACGTTTGGAAAACAATCAGTGGCATGGATACAAACTCCCAGAATCCCCCTCTTTAATTTCGTTAATAAAAAAAAGTTTGAACTTTTTTGTTCTCAATAGCTTTTTATGTGGCCCTGTAGGCTGAAGATCAGTGGCGCAAAACGTGGGTATGCAGTGCATAGGGGTGCAGCACCAGAGGGGGCGCCAAAACCCCGTCTGCAGGGGGCGACGCACCGATGATGTTTTCCCAAACACTTCAGGGCGCCTTGCGCTCCTTCACCTCGCGCACATAATGAGGTAAATGTAGCGAGTGTTACCTTTCACATATTGTCGCGTGGGGGGGTGAGGGGGCGTAGGCTTTATACGCTCCTTCATTCTGACATACCCCTCCTCCCTGAGTGGGTGGGGGGGGGGGGTCCCGATTTATGTTTCCGCATCCACCTGAATAAAGTGTAGTTGCGCCACTCCTGAAGATGAGTTGTTTTATCTGTAAACTGCCAAATTACTCCAGTGTGAAAGGTGTTCGATATTAATTTTAAGTACGCAAGTTTCAAGTTGAATGCATTGACTGCTATTAATGTTTTCAGTTTATGTACGTTTTCATTTTTGCCACAATCGGACATTGAGGACATTTGTGATCTTGATGTGACCCAAAATCAAAGACCACTGATCTGTGGACCAGTGGTGGATTTTAGTAAGTAGCCAATATTCAGGCATAAAATGACTCACTGATAATAATCACCTGCATTGGAGAAAGGCATTAAGTGATTTTTATCAACAGTGGAGGAAACCAGACGTATTTTACATCAGGTTTGAATTGGGCTTAAAGCCTTCAGTTGATTTTTACAAGGAATTTTCTGCGGTTTTGCCCTTTGATTATTATGAAAAAAATCATCTTGCTGAAGTTCCCCCCCCCTTCCCCCCCACATTTCGTCTTGTAAATCTACTTTAGTGCTGACATTCTCATAGCACTAATCTGGAAGTTACCTTTGGTCTGAAACAATTTAATTTCTCATCTCTTGGTGAAAAATTTTGCTCAATTTGCACATTCTGCTCAAATTTCCAATGGGAAATGTCAGCATTGTCTCCCGACAGTTCATCATTAACTCCTGTTTACCTTCTTTGCAGATGCTATTTCGTTGCTCATGAACTGCTCTGGTAAAAAAATAATCTAGCAGAGTACGTACTTCCCTCGTTGATCATCCAACATTAAGAACTGCCATAGTTTGGATTCCTTCGACCGATGAAAACCAACTTTTTCTCTTAACTCTAGAGCCGATGCTTTATCAGCCTGGTTGTTTTAGAAATGAGCTTTGTTGAGGTTTCTCACCACACAGAGAAAAACAAAGCTTTGGGTTTGTAGCAATTTACACTATTGTTGACGATACCTAATGTCATGACTACGGTTCATAGCAGCTGTTTTAATGCAATTTTTTTTACATTTACATTTTAATTCCATGTCCATTAAATTTAGTTTATATCATCACTAATTCTCAACTCAAGGCACTTTGCAAGAGAACAGAGTTAGTTTATATCAAGAAATGCATTTTCATTTCACTGCAATCAAATGGAATGATTCAAATTCACTAACAAAAACTCACACTTGATCCTCATTTTAATGCAGTGCAATTTAGCTTATTACACCCAACAGCAAAAGGTTTTTTATCCAACACACCAGCCAGTTGGATCAAGAAGCAAACCTTCCTTCCAACTAATTGATTCAAGTCGATAACGTTTCAGAGGTCGCCGATCAAGAACAGGTATGGGATGATGGTGGAAGACAACGGTACTTAGTGCATTTTCTCCAGCAGTCCATGCCTATAGCAGCATACCTGCAGAGATACTTCAAGATGGGTACAACTAGTTTATATTCTGAACTTTATCAAAAAGGTCAAGTTTTGATGGTGTGTTGGAAAAAAACTTGGGTGATAAAAGATCTGTACTTTGAAGTGCTCTGTTGGGAACATATGGCTCAATCAGATCTCATATTTATGATGAATCTTCTGGATTTTAGTGCTTCAGTTTTTTTACTTTAAAGTAACAAACGCATGGACTAGTTTTCCTATGTCACTGTGGTATGAGATGTTTTTCATTTTGTAAAATTGTGCAGGTGAAAGAAGGAACCTGTCCCGGTCAAAGGTGATGCGAAGTCTTTGTACGATATTACTGGAGATCCAAGTTAAGTACGGAGTTTGTTTTTCAGATGCTCTGCTCCAAAGAGCTTCCACATTGTCTGAATTTAACAGCAGAAAACTGAGTCACTGAAGTTTGTATGTCTTTAAGAAGTGTGTGTAGTCTGCCTAATTTATTAGATTCATCAGGTTTTGAGTATATCATCTGCATAATTGTGGAAATATACCTCAACCTGTCTGATGACGGAAGCACATATACAGCGAAGAAAAGGGATCCAAGCACACAACTCTGTGGTACTCCATAATGAGCGTGAACAAATTATCTGTAAGATAAATATCTAAATCAGCTTGATGCTTTTTATTTGTTGCTCTTTTTGTAAGAAAAAAATTGATCAACTGGATCAAAAGCTATCTGATCACTAGCTGTGTTTCCATTGACTATAAAATTGTGTAAACTGTAATTCCAAAAATAAATTAGCTTAGTGGAAATGCAAATTTTGAAAAAAAAAAAAAAAAAAAAAAGTATTTGTGCTCAGTTGACATGGTAGTTATTCTACTGCATCGAAATCGGTGTACTCCGCAAAATAGCAGTGGTAAGTTTTTTTTTTGCATCTCAAATTATGTGATCAGCAATAGGATGTTGCTACTGACAGAAATGACAAGGATGACAGGAAGTGATGGGAGGAAAATGGCACAGCATGTTTTTCAATGATTTGTCGCGTGACCAAACTTGATCACGTCTGATTTTTAATGCATTTCCTGTTTAATGGAAACACTGCAGTTGTAAAATTGTTCAGATTTTTTCTCTGACATTGGCAGAATATACCAATGGTGACAAATTTTTGCGCACGTTTATAATGGAAACGCAGCTAGATGCTGCCTGTTTGGCAGTAAGCGTGTTGCTCACCTGTAGCTGAGCTTTTAAAACCAGAAACAGATGTGGAAATGTTTCTTGGGACAGAAAACTTACCCAGAATTCCTCTCTTCAGCTGTGGTGATAGAGAAAGTTTGAACCTTTTCTCCTCATGATTCGAGCAAAGAAAAGTTTTAGATTCAAAAAAGTAAACAGTCTTCAAAATGCAATTAAATTTTTTTTATGTGAAGTTATGTGTATCACCTGGATGTGGACGTCTGATCTGGGTTTTATCCACTGCCTGAACGTTTTCCTAGTTGCATCACTAATGCTGTTAAATCCTATTTAGTTATGAAATGTTGCTTTAGCACTGTGGGTTAGGAGACTTACTGATGGAGAACCTGCTTCAATTGGAAAAGAAATGAAAATGTTTCCCCGTTTATCAGGAAACGCAGACATGTTTCCATCACAGAAGAGATATTGAACTATTACTGAATGTTTTAATGACTTTTGAATTGAATTAACCAGTAAGTAATAAACATCAGACTGACTGCATCAGTTTATTAAACTCCAGTAGGAAACCTATTTACCTGGAGATCTTCTGTAGCTTATCTACCTGGACTCCCTGCTTCGAGGTGAACCAGCATGAAGTCCTAACATTTCAGTTCAACCCACAATAACAAGTCAGCCTTAAGGAAACAATCTTTGGTTGGGATTTTAATGAATATGGTTTCAGATTCAGGTATTTTTCAGCTGAAGCCTTTCCTGCCTGAACACCCACTGTAGGTTAGATATAAATAAGCCTGAAACAATTAATCAGATTAATTATAATTAATTGATTATTGAAATAGTCAACTAATTTAGAAATCAATTTATTGTTTATTGGCACTGAAAGAACATTCAGTTCTGTATTTAACTGCTGAAAATGTATATTTAGGATAAAAACACAAAACCTAAGAGGCATAGTTTTAGCTTCACCTGGTCCAATTTCACTAAAGCAATGTAGTTATTGCATTTTAGTTAATACATTTATTATGTCTTCATTTGTATTAAAGGCTCAAAATCTGCACAATGTGCCAATTTTTATCTGAGGGATTAATCATCAAAATAATAACTAAAGCAATTGTTGGTTGCAGCTGTAGGTTCAGGTGATGAGGGTCATGGCGCACAGTGCAGCATTCAGTGAATTCTCAGTATAATTGGCTTCATAACCAGAACTGGCAGCATGCAGCCTTACCTGCTGCTTAATTACTGGTATTAGCCATGTGTAGCGTTAGCATCTCAGCGCACATTTCCAGTAGGAGAACTGGACCGACCCAGAGGGGTGTAATCTGACCTCTGACCTCCGTTGCATCCCAACCTGAAGTGCCTCCAGTGGCAGCTTAACGTTTGCAGGTGGACGCTGTGTGTGTGTGTGTGTGTGTGTGATGTTGGCTACCTGTTAGCTGCTGTCAGAGGCAGGCCGCCCGCTTCTCCATACACACATCTCCTCTGCAGTTGGGTTACTATGACGATGAGTAGTTCTGCAGAGGTCAGTGGACAGTAGAGCCTGGACTTGTTTACACTGCAGCCAGAGGTATGCTTACACAGATGATCTGAACAGTAAGGTAAGTGTCCCCTCCCCTCCATGTTTCTGATTGCAGCTGTGCTTCTCTCAGGAGCGCCGAGGGCTTCTGGCATCACACTGACAGGATGGCGTCACAGTGCAGAAACGGGCCTGGACCGGGGTGTGTGGGTGGGAATGCAGCACCGTCTTCACTTCTGCTGTATGTGTGTGTGGGCAGTACTTTACTCTTCTCCGTATGTTTGCAACAGTACACCCGTGTGTATGTGACTGGGTCAGAACCGGAATCAGAATGTGTGGAGTAACACGCCGAGTATCTCCAGGAAGAACCAGAAACAAGGATTTTAACTTCAGTTGAACGTCTTTCAACAAACATTTATCTTTTAATATAAAAGATGAAATTGGTTGGTGGGAAATATATATTCTTTCTTTTATAAATGTGAAGACGAGGTTGAATTCATGCAAATATTCATGGTGCTGATCTGGGAATGTTGCATTTTAAATGGACAGCATTATGTAAAATTGACTTCTTTAGCTTTCCACCATGTTATAATGCTACTTCCTCATCAAAAACATACCTGGAATTTTTTCCCATACATGTTTGAGAAATCCTTTTATCTCCATCTCCTGTGCAAAACACCTGGGTGGACTTAGCCCCGCCTTCAAGGCTCAACTCCTTCAGACTAGCCAGCAGCAATTAGAAAGCACTGCAGAGCTCGTTATAGGAGCTGCTGCTCAGAGCAGCGCTGGTAAAAACGTTGTAGGGTTGATGGAGGAGCCATGTGGGGCGACTTCCTGAAGTCATCCCAGACGGAGACTCAGAAAGAGCAGGAGTTCTTAAAAAGACAGAGGCCCAACTTTAAAACTGCTGCTATAAAATGGTGCCAAGTGCCTGGAAAATTCATAATGCTGCCCTGTTTAAGGTTTTTATTTACTTAAACAATTTGAAACAGATTCAGATTTCATTCTTATTCATGTGCTGCTAATTTTCCTCTTGGCCTTGTTGGTTTTTTCTATTAGAAAATATCAGGCAGGTTTTGTGTAAAAGCTGTTGCTGGATCTGTTTCTGCTCCATGCATGACGAGCTGTAAGGAAATGTTTCAGTAGAGCTGGTCCAGGAGTATTTACGGTCCCTTATGGATGGGAAAATATCCAGATCATCTTTGAAACTGTTGAACTTTGACCTGATTAGCTCCAATAAATGATAGAGGTCAGGAAAATCAGGTGGTTTCTGTTTATCATGTTCATCTTATACCATGAACTAAAGGATAGGAAACCAGCTTAACGTTTGTGTCTCTCCTTTTATTTTGCAGTTTTACTTTCCATTCCACATGAACATCACTTCCTGTCTGAAACTATGGAAACCTAAACGATGGCAAAGCAACTCAAAATCAAATTCTGACTGAAATTAAGCGGAAATATAAATGTCTCCAATTTAGAATATTAGATTTAAACTATATTTTACTATATTTTAGGACATATGTCTGAAATTTAAATCCCATTCTTGTTACTATTTTATATTTGATTCAGTGAAAAATGGAAATAATTCCAGAAACATGTTCAATGTTCCTTAAAGGAGACCTGCTGTGCATGTTTTTATACTTTCGTTTGGGTCTCTACTGCTTTTAAAATGATCCCAGGCACTTGAAATAATCCATCCCGCTGGTTTTTGGCAGAAAATTAATGTTTTTTTAGTGTCTAGAAAAGGAGCCGTTTCAAAACCTTCAGATTAAGTCACAATCCATGACAGGCTGCCAGTAGCCAGCAACCAAAACTGAGCTACAGCACATTTGGTCAGCTGGTTTTACAGCTGTATGCTCTGTACAATGGCTGCTGGAAAACATGTGTGTTTTGTTGTTGGCTTACTATGCAGAAACTTCTTGCTACATTCTTGTTGGTCGTATAGGAGGCTCTACTTCTGCTTTTCAAAGATGTGTGGTTGAATGATTGTGGAGCAACTTTCTGTGGCATTCAGAGTTTTTGTTGGGTTGGATTTAATGAGATTTTCATTTACACTTAAATATAAATGTGAAACTCAGATATAATTATATTTAAATATTGATTGAATAAGATTAATGTGAAATGATCTGAAACGTTCAGAACTCCTGTTTGTGGCTGTTTGAACCCAGAACCTCTGGGTGGAACTAAAATAACCAGATGAGATGAAGGAGGATCTGGTGTGAATTCCTCACCTTCAGCAGGAGGTCGTGTTTATTTTATTTTTAGTAAATGTAATGCATATTTTTATGATCAGTAGTTATATTTGAATTAAAAAAGCTGATTTTAATGAGACATTTTTGTTTTCTTTCAGAGATTTGGGTCAAATTTTAAATCAGATTCCACAAAATCTAGCAATTCAAAATGTTTATCTGGAAAATAATTTTCTTTTTGTTTTAAAAAGATCTGTACAAAGTCAAACAGGTATTTAGAGGATTAAAATCCTGATAACTGATCAATATATACATTTTTCATTCATGTAATAGAAAAATATTAAGCAGTTTTTTGAAGTGGACATTTGTGTTTAATGACCCAAAGACGGTCGGTTTTTAATCAACATTTTAGTCAACATTTCTTCTGTTTACACATCAATTTCAAAGTGACCTGATGTCACCAAACCAGCTCTAAATGGTTAATCTTCTCAGGTTTGATGAATGTTTCATAGTTTTGAGTACAACTGAAGTTTCATTGATTTATGCAAGAAAATAAAAACATTATAGCTTTTTTCCTTCTCGGTTTTATAATGGACTTCCAGTTTTCTAAGGTCAACCTAAAAATTGGGCCATGTGCTCAAATTGAGGAAAATGTTGTCCAAACGGACAAAAATGTCAATCAGATGAACCTTAAGTTCAGAGTTAATTGATCTGCTAAATAATTACATTTTGAAAAGTGTCGCCTCACTTTGCTGCAGTAAATCCATAAACTGATCAGGTTTTAATTCTTGGCTCCCTGCAAGCAGAACCTTGATGAGGAGAAAAAACAAATCCATGAATTTGAAAGTTTTTTTTCTTCTATTGTTTGGAAACTCGGTTATATTTTCTGGATGACTCACTTCCTGTTTATGCTGTAAAGTGTTTTTTCCTGCTGCAGTAAATTAATCGTATTATTGCAGGATAACTGATGATGATGTTTTCCTCTCTGTTGCTCCTGAACTGGACTCGTAGGTCTTCATGTTGGTACTGGGAGCTGTGGTCTGGACCGGGTCGGGCTTTTTTTTTTATCTCCTCTGCAGTTTTCCTGGGTCCGTCGATGGTCGCCTCGGTTCTGTTCAGCTGGTTGTTTGTAGTCGTGTTAGCAGGGAAATATTTCAGCCAACAGAACCAGAAGATTTGGATCAGAACCGGCCTGCGGTTGGTGTTCAGTGTGGAAACTCTTCTTCTCCGTCGCTCATGGAGGTTCTGGTTCTCCCAGATCCTCAGAGGAAGTTTTATCTGTCTGCACTGTGACCCATTTCTCCAAACAGAACCTTTTTATCCGATCGGCCCAAACCGTCCTCCCTCCCGTCTCAGTGTGATGCCAGAATGTCCCGTTGACCTTCGATGACCTCTTGAGTCTAAAAGGGCGTCGGGTCTTAAAGTTTTGGTGCCGCTGTGCCGGGTCGGTACCAGCTGTGGTACCAGGACCGCCTTCACGCCTGCTGACTCAAACAGCAGCTCATGCTAACTGATTGTAACACGACCGTCCACACACACACACACACACACACACACACACACACACACACACACACACACACACACACACACACACACACACACTGCCAGCCAATCACAGCCAGGCTCTTACTGTGTGTTCTTCTCACCTCAGGAGCCTCGACCAATCAGAGGAGGCTGACGGTTCCACCTGAGCAGCCAGGGTAAGGTCGTCGTCTGTGTGACCTCTGGACTCTGGGTGCTTCCCCGGCCGACTGACTTCCTGTCCTCCTCTGTTCTGGCAGGTAAAAATCACACCTGAGGTCTGAGGACAGGAAGCCATGCAGGCTGAGCTCCATCAGGAAGATTTAAAGTCTTTCACGACGCCGTACAGGAAGGTAAATGTGAAACGTTTCTACTTTCATTAAACATTTTAGCTCCCTTTTCTTTGAACGTATCAAATATGTGGTCACACCAGGCCACTAGATGGTGCTGTGGGTTCACATGGCATTGAATGAGCTTTTCACCCTTAGCTTCCACCAGCTCCATAAACAGACATTCTCCATCAGAAATGTGTTGAATTGAACATATTAAGTAGCATAACGGCTGTGTGTAAACTGGGCAGTGGTGGGAAGTAACGAAGTACAAGTACTTCGTTACTGTACTTAAGTACAATTTTCGTGTATCTGTACTTTACTT
>CAEGAF010038125.1:0-26904 GCA_903067075.1 Micropoecilia bifurca | reverse complement strand
AAAATATAAAATACTATAAAAATGTAGAATGTAAGATGTAAGGTTCAGAACATAATAATAAATAATAATCTATATGTTAATAATCTATACAAAATGTACAATAGTGCTATGTGAACAATCTGTGTAATGGTGACTTAACTATTGTTATATAAAGTGATGGCCTGCGGCAGGAAAGATTTCCTGTATCTGTCCTTACGACAACGGAGCTGAAGCCTCTGTGAGAAAGTGCTCCGCTGTCTGTCCACTGTGTGGTAGAGAGACTCAGAGAAAGACACTGACCATCAATTGGAAGAAGAACCAAGCCTGCTGAAGAGTTGCTTCCCTCACTGTGCTGGTGCTGACCACCCACTGCAGCCCCAGCTCCTCGTGGAGCAGCTAGATGTGAACCAACACAGCAGGTTTTAGCTCACAGGAGGAAACAATGAGATGTAGCTTTCACTTTTCTGTCAAATATGAATATTTTGTAAATGGAACTACATCCAAAATACAAATAACAAGAAGAAAAAACAAACAATATGTGGTGTAAAAATCTTACATTTTAAAAATACAAAAAATGTGGGTATGCATTAGGGAAGAATGTGAGTGTTTTGTTTACATTAGATGCCACTTTTGTTTTACCTTCTTCGTAATCGGTCTGGTGGGAACAGTTAACAAGGCCACACTGTCCAGAAAGGCAGACATGCGATTGCAGCTGTGGTCGCTTGCCTGACATGAGGTGGTGGTGAGGTGAACACAGACATGAGGACAGCGACGTGAAAATGGGTGAATGAGAACGGGCGGGTGGAGGGAGTTCATTTTACGAACTCTGATGAGACTGAAAGGAACTCAAGCTCCAGGGTGAGCTTCTGTCAATTAGGCGCTTGTTAGGACAGCAGGGAGAAAATGTGTTGGAAATGATCGAGGAAATGTAGTTTAATAAAAAAAAAAAAGAGAGGTAGGATGAGATTAGCAGAGAATGAGTCCATGCAGAAACCAAAGCAACCTCTGAGAAATTGGATAAGAAAAGCAAAAAAAACGAGGAGTTGATCGGGGGCTGTGAGTGATGAAGGTGGAGGAAGGAAGGATTTGGCACCTGCTTGAGCTCGCAGCTGGAGTTGGGGTTCCGGCGTAGCACAGATCTGGAGCCCCCAGGGGCATAAGCAGAGTTTACCCAGGAGTGGGAGCGGTCAATGCCCTGCCATAAGCACCCGAAGAAACACACACAAACACACACAGAGTGGCAAGAGGCAAGGACACAGTGAGCAAAGGGAGGCTAATTATCACACAGGATTTTATTTCAGGTTGAAAATCAGGAAGAGACAAAAATTAAGCTCAACGGGGGAATTAAAGGGGAAAAGCAGGGAGGGAAGAAAAACTGGAGGAGCCGACAGAAACAGAAGACAAGAGTAAGAAGCACAATTGTAATGACTAAGCAGTGATTAATTACTGGAACAGTTCTCAGTCGACTTGAGTTTAATGAATCTGCTGTGAAGACTCAAGACACTTTAATTAAATCAACATAAAATTACGACAAATGTGAAAAACCAGGACAATGGTTCTAATATAAACATAAAATAAAGACTCTCAGCACAATATGGAAAATTTTAACTCACCTTGCTTCCTATAATCCTTTGGACTTCCTCATCCGGGGAAATCGGCGTGCTGGCCAGGTCGGGGTTGGAGTTGCTGATGCTCTTTGAACGGGACAGATGCAGGCTGCTTGGGCGGCCCGTCGCCCTGGACAAGGTAGCATACTGCACCGGCATCTCATAGGGATGGGCACCTGCTTCCCAGGAGGATAAATAAACGCACAAAGAAATGGAACATACAAATGGCTGAAAGGGCTTTTGCAAAGTCACGTAAACAGTCAGTTCTTGACTGGTCGCTCACCTGCTGGAGGCATGACAGGTTCAGCGGTGGGCAGGCGGAAAACGTAATGGATGTAGGACGCCAGCAGGTTGTTGCGACTGTGCTGGTCTTGGTTTCCCTCCAGATTTTTGTGGATCTGGTTAACTAACAGCGCCATGGCTTCAAAAGCAGCCCGGCCAAGGTTCACTACAGGTCAAAAAAAAAGAAAAGGAAAGAAAAGAAAAGCTAATTAAAACACAGGTATAAATGACAAGCAAGAACCAAGACTTTTCTATTGAAATAATTATTCATTTTAAAGAAAGATGTGTTCTTTTTTTGAGTTTTGAGCCAAATACAAATCATTCAGTCATAAAATGTTCTTAAACTCAATAGATAAACCAGTGCTTATCTAAAACAAATAATTATAATATTAACAAATTGATTTTAAAGTGGAAACTGAACAGTCTCTCCACCAAATTTTCTTCCATTTACCAAAAATGACAACATTCCAGCATATTTTAAACTCCAGTTTTAACAGAAAAAGATTAATTTTGTAGAAGAGCTTTTAAATGTAGCGCACATCAACACATCATCTTATCACCTATAAGAGCTGCTTTTCTCCAGATCTCTTTAAAATATCCAAGATGGTCCTTTTAGGTCTGGCCAAAATAATCTCATGTGCACGAGTGGTCAAAATAAAGATGTCAAAATATGTCAAAGTCCTTTGCAGAAATAACCTTAATGATAATTTAGAAAATCAGAAAGATTTTAAATAATTTCTAACTTTAAATTCTGACTAATGTGCTAAACTCTAAAACTGTACACATTTTTTTTTTTTGTTTTTCCAACTGTAATAATGACTACACGTTTGAAACTTTGAAAGTGAAAACAGCCTGTGGACATGTTTGGGTCTCTCTACTGTGTAAAGAAAGTGTTAGAACATGCGACTGATTATCCTGTGAAATTTGACTGAGAGAAATGTTTCCATTTGTATGCGTATGTTAGCATAAACTAACATATGCTATGTTAGTGCGTTTTTGTGCAGTCAATGTTCTTCGTCCATAAGAAATCAATGAAGCCTTGATGAATCTTAGACTGTTCCCCTTTTGCTCTGCGGTGAGAAGAGGGCCGACTTGCCCAACAGGTCATGTCTGCATGTGTGCAGTTAACACTCACTCCACCGTCATCCCCTTTGTTGCTATATTTAGAAACTTTTCAAACAAAAAAAAATATCAGTGTCGGCCAAAACTGGACTTGGCGAGTCAGGCTTTTTATAGATCAGTGATCAGTCAGAAAACAAGCTTTGATAGGTTTATTCAACATAGTTTAATAATGCTACATAAATGAGAATCTGGCTAACAGAGGAATGATTTGGTGTTTATTTGTTACTTGACAGATACATCTATGCTGTTTTTAAGTGAGAGTTTGTCTTGCTGTTGTGGTGAGTGTAGTGACTGGACAAGTAAAAGAAGTGAAAAACTGTTTAAAGTTTAAAGAAACCCTTTTAAAATCTTCAAACAAAAAAATGCTATTGACTAACACCAATTAAAAACACTACAGAGCACAGAACAATGGATCTATGAGGCAAGCAGATTTAAATGACACATGGGAATTTATTAAAAAATAATCCACTAGTTTAACAAATATCACACAGGCTCTCCTGGATTAGAACTAATTAAAAAAACAAGACACTCACCAATTTGGCCTGCAATGACTGGCGGGTACACGATTAGCTGAATGAGCTTGTTGAGCAGCTGATGCAAAAATCTGACACAAGTATCCAGCTGAGAGCCTTTCAGCGCTGAGATGCTGGCCTTCAGCTCCCCTTCCATGTTTGCTTCGGTAATAATCACATCCTTCAGTCGGAACGGGAAGGAGTATTCCTCCAGGACATACACCAGAGTAAAGAACTTATCCAGGTGTGCGTCCTGAAAGGTAGAGCCAATCAAATGCAGATTTATGTTTGTTAGAGAAAACTAACAGAAATCCAGCAGACATTTAAGGCAATATTTTGTCTTTTTAAATCCATATAAGAATCAAATTACAGCCGTTGGCAGTCCTAAGCACAAATGTAAAAGTATCTGGGAAATTTTTACATTATTTTGGACTATCTGATTAATAATTGGATAGCAAAAGATGCTTTGATTTTTTATTATTATTATTACTACCAAATTTGAACCAGGAAATGCTAAAATTAGGTCACTAGCAGGTCTGGGTAGAACATATTTACAGAAAAAGTTTATTATTTCTTTATCTTAAGTACAAAATGTATTTATTTTTTCTAGCTTTGGCTTCATTACTGCTCTGACTGTGTTGTTCATTCAGCAATGGCATTTTTTTGAGTCTATATACACGGTATAGTCTATTAGATCAATCGATCACTAAGTTGACAATTATTTCAATATTCGATTCATGGTGATCAATCGTTTCAGCTCTACATTAAAGATTTTATGAGTCTGAGAGAAAAGCAAACTGGTAAGCTCAACCCTCAGTGAAAAAAGCATTTTCATGTACCTGAGTGTGAACAGAGGAGGTTGCTGTCACCTCGACATTGAAAACTCCTTTGTGATTATCCACCCACTTCATGCCTGGAAGCTGAACCTGCCACACATTGAAATTTGACTCATTTAACAGCGCGCCGTGACGTCACAAAGGAATTGCTGTTGGCAGACGAACTGATATCCACGCAGTCTTGTGTACATCACTCACATCGGGGGTGAGCACCGAGTAGCTGGGTGGAGGTTTCTCCACAGACACAGGAAGGCTGAAGGAGCCGGTGCGCAGTCGGCCGTGCTGCATCAAAGGAATCCACTGCGGGCGGAAAGACATGTGATCTCTCCCAAACGGCGAGAAGTACAAAAAGAGCTGCCAAACAAGTTAACATGTGGGTGAAAGTGTTAAACCTGAGCCAAGAGCGCACTCACAGTGTAGCCCACGGGGGTCTCCAGAGGAGTGTTCTGCTTGGGCTGGCAGCTGATGTGGTAGAAGGTGAACAGCAGATGATGGTTGTCTGTCAGATTGGCAGGAATCTTCATCTTCATCTCCTCATAGAACTCAGGGGACCTTAGGAGCACAGAGTTAATGTTCAAGAGAGCTGAACAGAGAGAGAGAGGGCAAAAGAGCCAAAGAGCCTTACTTGTTATGGTAGATGATGGGAGTGTAAGCCTCTTTCATGAACTCGGCACAACTTGACTTTCCGAAGATGACCTGGTCAAAAAGGCCCAGTGCAAAAGTCATTTTCAACCACTAACACAGAGGACTTGTTTTAAATAACCAGGCTCTATTGTTGCCTGCAGGTTTATAGAAGAAGCTATTTAATCGGCTGCACTCACGTCAAAGATCCGCTTAAAAGCACAAGCAAGCAAACCTAGAATAAACTCTATATTATAATTCAATGTTCTTGTTGCCAACAAATTAGACGTCCAACTAAAAACTAGTTTTAAGTGGATATCTCAGCCTTGAGCAAGTTTTTCGAATCCGTGTTTTTTGATACAACAGTCATGTTCGTCTTTGTATGGAACTCACCGGTAAAGCTTGGCTGGGGTCTTCTAACGCCATGAACTGAACTTTCACAGCAATGTTCCTGACTGAGCCCTGGCGGCTGCTGAAGTTCAGACTTTGCGGGTAAACATAGAGCAGGTTCCTGAGGCATGAGGAACAAGCAGAAGGAGAGCAATTTAATACAAAAATAAAAATCTGTGAAGGTAAAAGTGAAATAAAGTTCCTCCCTTTTGTTATATTGTCATTAGGAAAAACATATAGAGCGTCTTTTAAAGGTATTCATACCTAATGAACTTTTCTTTTTTACATTTTGTCATGTTGCAATCATAAACTTTGGGGTTGTCATATTGGGATTTTGTGACTAAAATTCTAATAAAATACATTAAAGATTGTGATTAAATGTGACATCAAGCATGAATATATCTACAAGGCATTCTACAACCTACAAATTCTTTACAAAATTCAAAAAGTATGATCCTCTTAGAAAGCGAGAGTCCTGTGCGTACGTGAGAGACGTTTGACCCATAACCGTATTCTCAACTCGTGTCACCAACTTCTGTCCAAGTTAAACACACACGGGTTACTACTGTTCATATTTTGAAACATCTGATGTAAATTACGTTAGGAGAAAGATTATCACAGTATAAAAGTAAAAACCCCACATACTGCTGCACTTATTGTAATGCTTCTAATGTTTGGGTTTGTAGCTTCAAGTACATCTCTTCTTTATACAACATATGCATGGTGCAATAGTGAATGACCTGAATGACAAAATTAGACTCTCCATGGTTAAGCTTTAAGAGAAGGTCACCGAGACCAAGGTTATGAAACTAAACTCAGGGTCGAACCACAATCGAGCTAATGTTTCACCACAGTGCTGCGTGTCCAGGTCCTATAAAAGGCGCAGTAGCAGGCCTGGAAAATTCAGCTGTAGATGATGAAATTCTGGATGAAAGGGAGATACATGTCCTCCTCTTGCAGTTTTCATCTTTTAACTTGCATGTAAACATTTTTGGAAGAAGTGAGTTTAAGAAAAAGAAAACAGAAAGCCCTTCTGAAAATGATCTGGAGCCTGTGTCTCGTGTGTTTAGCCGGGGGTTTCGGAGCCGTCCTCGCCGGCCCCATCAGGAAGACGGGAAAGGCTGCGCCTAAGGAGGAAGTCAACGTGCTCATGTTTGGAGTCATACAGCTGAGCGAGTCGCTCAACTACGTCTTTGAAACCACCGAGGCAAAGATAGAGAGAATCAGCAAGACTCTGAAGAGTCATGAAGAAACCCTCCAACGGCTGGGGCAGCAGACTGAACAGGCTGCAGAAGTGGAGCAACAGATAAAAGTCGTCCTCCAATTGCTGCAGGTAGGGCCAAGGAAAAACGTAAACACTGCATTCCGTGTGTGAAGCTGAATAGTCGCATGATTGCAGTTCAGATTATGCAGATATAGAATACAGAAGCTAGGGAAGACTAAGAGAGTTAAAGCAAAGTTCAACAATGTAAAGCACTTATTTCATCCAGTGACTTACAGAAAGATTAAGTTTAGACTCTTAGTAAGGTGGATGTAGTTTATATAGAAGCTGCTGTTAAAGAGAATAATGAGGCCAAATGCTTATTTTCACAGGAACAAATGGCAAAACAACAGGCTCAGACCCACATCACAAAAGACTGGTTGAGCAGCATAGAGAAGGACGAGGAGGAACTGAAGGCAAAAGTTCAACAGCTGGAGATGTACATCAACAACACTGCACCACACAGCCTCAAGGAGCTGCAGGTACATCTGAAAACTCAACTCATTCACTGTCAAACTGGAAATTACATTTTACTTTTGTCACATTTAAACATCTGTTTTGATGTTTGTTTTTTGTTTCTTTAGAATAAAGCAGAGGCGCATCTCCAAATCTTGAAAGGTTTACAGACCTGGAACAAGATCCAGAAAAAGGATATTGAGACTCAGGATGAGCAGCTTTCCAAACTGCAAAAGATGGTAACTTGCTTTTCCAACAGATTTCATATTCCTAACTTATTCTGGCTGTTTATTTCAATTAAAACTGTTGCTTGTTTCTGTGTTTCTTTCAGAGTGAAGCTATGCCATAGCTCATTCAAGACTCATCAGTTCACTGAATAAGAAAAAATCCATCAGCATCTCATCGTTATTGCACTCCATCATCCCTATATATGAATATTAGTTCATGTTAACATATTTTTCAAATAGAAATTAAGTTAAAAATGAAGTTAAATTATACACATTTCTTTGTTATTTGTAAATAAATATTTAATATTTGAAAAAAAAAAAACTTGGTTCTTTTATTGCAAATTTGTCTAAGTTTTGAACATGTAGGGTGAAACCTTTTCAATCTTTTTGCTTAAAAAAAGAGAACAATCCAAAACAAGAAAAAAGTCAAATCAATCAATAATCACACAGGAAGAAGCATGCATGCAATGAGTGGCTGAACTTGTATTGCTTGTTCAATACAAGAGGTCAAGCCGCCGCTCGCACTTATGCCTTTAATAGTAAATGCCCACCTGTACGTGGTGTGCGGCGTGTACACATTACGAGCCGGGAACTCCAGCACCTCTTTGGTGGGCCGGACGCGCAGGTCCGGATAAGGTTTCACATGAAGGAGTTCTGGTGAGAGGCAGTAATGTGGCGAGTCCGGTGCTGGAGAGATGTCGATTTTCAACTGAGCTGAGGGGCACACAAAGCACAACAAGACATCAGATTAATAATAATAATAATAAACTCTCTTAAATCTTTTCATGCTAACTGGCACATCAGAGTTACCAGTGACGGGCCTCAGCCGTCGCAGAACAGAAGATGGTCGGCGCATGTCTGCCAAAAACTTGTACAGGTCCTCATCACTCAGTCTATCCCCCTCCTTGATAAGCACACAGAAGAAAAATAGGATAAAAAAGGGATACAATCAGGTTTTAAATTAAAAAAATAACTAAATTATCCTCTCAAAAGTCCAAAAAAGTATTTAAAGCTGCCTCTTTATCTTACAGAAGCAAAATTTGTTTTTGTTTTTCTACTGCCGCAACATGTTATCTAGTCATCAGTATTGCTAATGCAGCACACTGACAGAGGTGGGAAGGAAGAGGGGGAGGACAACAAGTTAATATATATCAGCAGTGACTTCTAGCTCTGTTGTGTCAGGAAACCAAGACTGATACATGAGACTGGAGATGGAAGAGCTTCTTCATTTCACTCTAGCAGCACAATGATGCTGCATCTTTCTCAACTAAAAAAAGATACAATACAATTTTAATTTGAATATGGGGAAATTAATGTTACAGCCAGATTAATTTTTAACACAGTATTTTTAATAGGAAAAAGTTCAGTCAAGTATGTATCAAGATGAACTATTATACATAGTTCAGTTTTTGTTTGTTGAGCAAACAAAAACTGGTGACCCATCACAGCATTAACATAAAACAAATGTTAATCCAATATTTTATAAAAATCAATCAAATCATTACAATGACAAATTATGGTTTTAGGATCTTTCAAAATTATCACACAAAAAAAACTGAAAAATCTAAAGAATCTTGGTTGTTTTATGATTCTGTGCTTTTCATGAACCAAACTAGACAAAACGGGAGAAAAAATAGAGACAGACCAGAAGATCAGAGAAAAACAGAAACACAAGATTTTTGTAAAATTATTAAGACTCGAGTTCAAGCTAATCTTTTAATTCCACCAACATGTTCCTTCTTCAATGCTATGGTTTGGCCCTGTTAAGAGTCCTGACTTGATTCTGATAATGAATCTGTGGAGCAAGATAAAGATTAGGGTTATGACAAGGAGGCCTTCCTTCCTTAAAAACGGTGAGTTAACAGTTATATGGAGTGTTCAATAGCTGTAATGATAATTTTCACAATTAAAATTTAACTTTCTTTTACTTTGCTTTGCTACGTTTCGAGGAATTTCCATCTTGGCTGAATGGGAATAATAATTAATTTAAATCTGCCAGGGGTCTGAATACTTCTGGGCTCATCTGTAGTGTATTTAAATGTCAGCCTGGATATTTTTTACCAGCCCCAGATAATACTGTTGCATCTGTTGAGTCTGACCTGTTTAAAGAAGTTGGTGACGGTGAGCGTTGCTGGGCGGAAAGTGGCAAAGTTACACATCTCCTCCCCAACACTCATCCTCTCAAACCCCTTCTTCTTTCTCTCATTCCAGGTCCCGTGACTCTTTCGTTCTGCCAAAAGAGATTCACAAAACACATAAATACCTGAAAGTATTTGTAGAATGCTAAACGTTGTGCACATGCAGGAATTAGAGGTGGAACTGTGGATGGAGAGGCACTCGGTACCAGAGTCAGAGTCTGGGTCAGACCGATCGAGACCGCCAACGCTGCTGACGATGTTGAGGAGGTGAATGGCTGTCCAGGCGAAAGGCATGCGGAAACGTCCGAGACGAGAGCACGCCTGCTCGGCCTGCAGGCGGAGCTTCTCCAGCTTCTCCTTGTGCTGCGGAGGAGCAACAAGAGGTCAAAACGAGCTCAAAGGACACTGAACTGCCAAGACCTTTCTGCAACAGCCAAAGATTTAGCAAACTAAATATGACAGCGGGCACCGCAAAATCAACCAGACGGAATTGAGTAATATTTGTGGCTCGACTTTCATAATGTCCAATGCAGAACATTGCAACAGCGACACACTTTGACTCCGTTACCTTTGAGGAGTCCGACTCTTTCATGACCATGTAGGGTTCACAGCATTCGCCAATGTCTCCCTGCTGAAGAACTTTTTCAAGCTGAAACAAATTTTATATGCAGGATTGTTAACAAAAGAACAATTATTTTTCACAGACAGCCACTTGAAAAATTAGGACACCTTTCTAAAAATGTATTATTTGGACATTTACACAATGTCAGTGATTTAGTGCATTTATACAACAAAATATAACTTTGCTCTGCTAATTAAACAACTGATATAAAAAATGTAGAGTCTAAGAAAAAAGTTAGCATAACAGTATCTCTAATATCCAGTGTGTAGCTCTTTAGTTGAAATAACTTCAGTGAGATGATTCTTGTTGCCAACTACTAGTCTGTGACACTGATCTGAGGGAAGTTTCACCTCATCTCCCAACATTTCTGACCTTTAGGTTGGTCATTCTACTTCATGTCTTAGTTTTCAGCCACTACTTGGTGAATTTCCTGGTATGTTTTGGGTCACTGTCATGTTGCAGGACTAACTTCTGCTTCTGCATGTCATCCATTTGCTTCTTTAGGCATCATCTTTGAAAACCTCGTAGTGGATTTTATGATAATGAACTGAACAGCATGAACAGCATCCTTAATACATGACACACGTATCATGCCTCACAGTGGATATGAGGTATCCCATATTTGGCTCACACCAAATCCGTCGTGTGTTTTGGTTGTCTAAAAAAATTTATTTTAGCCTCACCTGTTTAAAGAACATTATTCCTAAAGTGCTGGTCTTTACTTTTAAAAATGGGAATAACTAAATGTCAATTCACCAAAAATTGTTGTTCAAGATTACATTTTACAAAACATTAACATACTGAATGACTGGAAATATTTTTGGATGGTCAAAAATCATTACTAAATGTCTGTATGACCAAATATGTGCAAAAAATACATGGAGTGCTCCAATTATGACATTTTAATGAACTTTCTGTACCTTAATGACCAAGAAGATATCAGGAGAAGGGTATGTGATGGAGAAAATGGCTGAACGAGCCAGCGTGGATATAACTACGTGAGGCGTGTGAGGTTTCAGCAGTCCTTTCATCTGATCCGAGTTAAGGTCGAAGTAAAAATTCTCTGAGATCTGTCGGGGGGGGGGGAAAGATAAATGGGGAATGGGGAAGGAGGGGGCATGGAGAGATAACGGAAATCTACGTCAGAGGAATTTAATCGAGTTTTGCCCAAGTGATCTTAACAAAATAAAACACACTTAAACCTTTTAGACGGAAGGGAAACTCAATTAGTCAAACATGAGCTCAGAATTACTAAGTGGCCTTACTCAGCTTTATTGACTGTGGAAACACTCACAAAAAAATAAATAAAAAAAACATTTACCTTTTTCTTTTCCTTAACATCATAAAGAGCAAGTGATCCAAATATTGGCTCAATTTCAATCTCAAATCTGAAAAAAGATAAATAAATTCACAGAAAAAGTCACATAAAAATCACACTAAGAAAGTTTTGATCTAATTTGGCCACGGATAGAAAGAATGAGGTCATAAACATAAGGTGTTATGTTTCTTACTTTAGTGACAAACACTTGACCATAATCCTCTGGCCGCAGTGTTCTTTGGGCACCTCGGGTAGAGGACATCTCTCCACTGCTTCATCCTGCCACACAGAGAACAAAAAAAAAAATCCACAGACCGAGATAACATTTAAGCAGACGACGTGGTAATGTCATGGCAGACGAACAGCGATCTGTACGCAGACATAAAGAGACACGGATCGAGAGAGAAAAAGAAAAGAACAATCAAATATTGAGGAAGGAAAAGGCCAACTATCTTATATTTATCATCTCAAATGATACATCAAATAAAAGCATTAATTTTGTCTGAGTTGAACGCATCCCAAAAAGATAAACCTTGTACTCGATAAAGCACAGTACATTATGTGTAGGTGATTAATACATGGCTTTCCAGTTAAACGTTAGCAGCTATTTTCACACAAACCTCATCAGGGGGAGGGTAGAGGCCCAGCAGGTCGCTGTGGCGCTCCTGAGAGCGTGCCTCCGTGTTGTTCCGGTCCATGTCCTCTGCGGCTGTCCGCTCCAGCACGGACGGGAGCAACGCATCCGGGGAGGAGTTCTTCAGGTCAAAGATGCTGGAGGCCCAGCTGCCTCGGGGGGTCTCGTCGAGGCTAACCGACCTCCGCTTCGAGTCATCCTGAGGAACACGCAGGCAGGAGGGGACATTAGTTCCCCCTTTTCTCCCCAGAACAGCTGCGCAGTAACGCTAAAGACTCCACTTGCTAGGTCACCCAAATATTTGAATTCCTAAGAAGCATGAGTAATTGATAAGGGAACAGCTAGAGCCACTTATCCATTATGGATGTGGAGTTGTAAACAGCTTACATTGCCCTCAGCCATTTATAATGGCAGACTATCATGTTAATCTCCTCATCCGGGGATGAGATGATGTGAGCTTAAGAGGAACTGAAGCTTCCTTTTAAACTTCCAGTCACGCTTAACCTCGCTTATGACCCTAAAACTGACAGAAATCGCGTCTGAGTGTTTAAAACGGTAAATGCTTCCAACACGACTACCTGGTCGTCCTGGCGATCGTGCGCAGCAGCCTCGTCCAGTTCGAAGGTCTGCTTGACCAGCCCTCGCTGCCTCTCTCTCTGTCGCTCAGAGTTTTGAGGGGTGTAAGTGGTGCTGTAGTGTTGAAATCTGGAGGAGAAAATCAAACCGCTAAAACTGTGATAGCGCGCCCGTGACCGCAGTTGACGAAACTGACACTTACTTTCTATGAATGACAAGCCAGTCATCTGTGTAGACAGCCAGGGCATCTCTCACTCTGGGATCTAGTGAGCTGCATAGAAAAACACTTGAATAATTGAGCAGTGCATGGCTTTATTATTTATGTTCACATAGTGTCAAAGAGAAAGGCTTTGTTCTTCTCTCTAGTAATGCCCGCCTCTCATTACAGTGAACCCGACGCTGCTGCTTGTGCAGTAATGTATAGATCACAAGAGGATTTGCAGATAACATAATGAGCTGTGAAGCCGAAGCTGCCCCTCTGACTTACTCCTCCTCCTCCTCAGGCAGAGGCGGCTCCAGTGTAGTGCACTCTTTGTCCAGCGGGAGGAGCTCCAGGTCATCCTGGGGAAACTCCATCAGCTGTCTGAGGGGGCTGGCCTCAACCCCCGGAGCGTGACTGCTCACATATTCTTCAAAGTCCACCGGTTCAACCACCTCCGTCAGGGGCAACTGTCAGAGAACATC
Organism: Micropoecilia bifurca; assembly: GCA_903067075.1. Lineage (NCBI taxonomy): Eukaryota > Metazoa > Chordata > Actinopteri > Cyprinodontiformes > Poeciliidae > Micropoecilia > Micropoecilia bifurca. The sequence continues at coordinate 13,639 of CAEGAF010038125.1, read as the reverse complement.
AGGCCCTGGTTACTTAACCATCGCTAAGACGTCACCATCAAGACAAAACAACAATTGTCCTTTGGCTGTCTTGTCTTGACAGGGGAGAGATTTAGAACATTTCTGACTAAGCTTAAAATGTACATAAGTTAGAAATACACTAAAAACAAAACAAGGAAAATCATTCCTATACATTTTTAGGGCTATTACAAAAAATCTAAATTGGTTAACGATAATAATCCATTCTTGAATAATCTTTATGAATGCATGTTTAACAGCTATTTTTCCTGCTGATGTTCTGTGTTTGAGGAGAAGCCTGTGGCTGCGTTGTGCAGGCGCTGTGTGTGTAGAGCCTACATAAGCAGAGACCGACTCCGGTCATTGGCCGACTTCGTTCAAGCTGGAGTTTTGAAAAAAAAAACAAATACGTCGCAGTGAAAAAAGGATTTCCACCTTATAGAGTTCTTACTTTTACGCTTTTTTTGCCAAAAATCTGTCAGAGCAAGCACATTTTAAAATAAGACAATCTGAATAAATAGAGTAATGTCCTTTTCAAAAATGTTGATTTTAATCGTTAAGAGTAAAAAACTATATCTAATCAAGATATAATAAGTAAAATATCATCCAAAAACATGACTGTTTAGTTACTCTGAGTATCTTTACACAAACCTTGGAATGTCTTTGATTATATAAAAGACTTAAGAGTGACTTCAAATCAAAGCAGATCAAATCTTTAAAGGGATCAGTACATGTAGCAAATGTTTTTGAGGAGTATGAGAACACTCAAATGACCAAAAATGTCAAAATAAAGCAAAGTTTGACTCTCTACAAGAACTATTTGCATATACAGTAGCAGCATAAGACCGATGTGTGAGCGTATGAATGAGCTGACAAAACAAAGAAACAAAGTCATCAAAAGGTTTCTTCAGTTCCTAGGTGCAAAATAAGTTGGACACATTTTCTGTCTGATACATTTCCCCCTGAATAAATGTTCAGGGATAATTTTAGACCAGAAACTGAAAACATTTTAATTGATCGACGCCTTGTTTTTGTGTGGAAATGTGTAGGTTCTGTCTGTGTTAACAGAATTTAATTGTCTAGGCAATTAAATATGTTAAATGAATCTTAATGGCTTTTTAACCAATCCTACATTAGGGTAATTATCTCTGAGGAGCTCTCATAAAGATTTCAAAAATTAAAGAAGCAAAGCTTTTCACCACATCTTTCCTTACGCATCCAGAGAAGTCTAAAGAAGCATCCTCAAGATTCAAAAGATAATTCCCAAAACAAACTTCCCACAGACCCAATCCTCACTTTATTTATATACAGAAGTAATTCAAAAAGAAAAATACCTAACAGGCTGCTTAAAAATGGCAGCCTGTAAAACTGGGATGTTAATTACAGGCTGACTTACAGGTTGATGAGCTCCTCCTCGTTTCTTAGACAGCTGAGGTGAGCCATAGTCTCTGGTCACATGCTTTCTGACCTCTGCTGCAATCGTCCTGCAAAAAAAAATAAATAAAAAAAACACCTTGTTTTTTAGGAAGAAAGAAAAAGAATATGACATCTGGAGATGATAGGGTTAATGTTAGGGAGGTACAACAAGGTTTTAAAAAGTTTAGGTTTCAAAACGGGCAAGTTCAACTATCAGCTGACTGTTCTTTTTACAGAGTAGAACAGCAAAAATGTAGAACATTCTGCAGATTAAGCGCTTCGAATGTTCCACATTGTTACTCTATACTTCTGCTAACATTTGTAATGTTTCAAAGTCAAAATATCCATTGCCTTTATCTATTATGATACCATAAAAATCCTATGCTGTTGTCTCCTGGCCCTGTCAGATCTGGAGGCAAAATTATTTGCAATGTCAACATGTGCATGCTTGACAGGACATTTTCCATCACTTGCCTTATCTAAGCTCTTTTTAGAGAAGTAACACCTTCATCTGTTCCTCTGTAGTTAAGCATAAAAGTTTCAAAGACATCATCTATAAACTATTTGTAATTGAAGGACAGCAGCTGTTGCACGTAATGACTCAAACCTCAGAGCAGCAGCGGGCGCAGGGCCAGATCTCTCTGGCTGCTAAGACCTTACAGCAAATGGCTTAAAGACAAAGCGGGAGAAAACCCCAATCCTCTCAGGGACAACAAACAGCTGCTGCTTTTGATGTGCAAACTGTCTGCTTCTCACATATAAAAGCTAAACAAAAAAACGTAAAAAAAAAAAAAACTCCCTTAACACCAGGATATCAACTTTTCCTCTTTTTTAAGTGTAACACTTTTTATTCCATACTTATTAAGCAGCTCTGTGTCATTTTTAAAACGTGGACATTTGACAAATCCATTTAAAAACAGGAAAAAGGAAAGCTAAGGGCTGCAGAGGCAGAGCCAGAACGGGCTTCCCACCCTTTCCTGCATCCGGGACAAAACAATAGTGCTGGACCTACTACAGGGACACACAATCCGAAGAATGCAATGGCAAAACTTTTATAATTCACAGTCTGATGCAGCATTTGACATTACTGGACTTAACTATAATAATCCATGTTCTTGTTTGTTTTCTGACATGTGGAGGAACCATCTGGTTTATGTACTAAGACAATGCAAATACTTGTGAATCCAGGTCAAATACAAGCATAAGGTTAAAGTACATAATCAGAGAGTCTAATATAAGTTATTAGCACACAAAAATGAGTTGTCATTTACATGGTGACGCTGTGAAGCTTTTTTTTCTTCATGGAATCTGATCAGTCAATAAGTGTAGAGAGAAACGGTAGATTTGTACTTAACACGGCACTTTGCTCTGTTTTACGACATTATAATACTCCCAATTTGACACACAGCAGCAGCAGAGGAGCAGCTCTGCTTCAGCGAAGTGGCTCTTGACAACCTCGCTACTGTGCTACAATAACGCCTGTCAAACAGGTTGTTAAAGCCTGTAAAGCCTTTGGGAGCGCCAACCACTCCAGTTTTTTTTATTACTATTGAATTAGGGAAGTTTAAGCTAAGCTGATAATATTATGTGATACGAGTCTGTCCTAGCATGGTTGCTATGGGCGCACTCGGTCCAGCAGGTCACACTATATTCACTGTCGCTGTTAAACAATAACTTGTTTCAGTCTCACCGGTTGATTTTATGAGCAAACGCCCTCCTTTCGCACGCTGACGATGTCATTTCTTGCCCTCCATGTAAAGAAGGTCTTCGAAAGTCAAAGTGAAAGTAAAGTGCTCTCCTCCCGTGGCGAATTGGGTTTGTCCCGTCCTGTGTTGGGATGCGGACCTCTTCCTTCTCCACACCAGGACCAGACAAGGAGCCCTGCTTGTTCCTCCTAGTGGCCGGGAGCCGAGGCGGCTGTTAGCACCAAGCTAACTTGCAACAACAATACCACATCCGGTTACCCGTCAAAATAAAATGCCACTCTTGCATGTGAACCCTGACATCTTGAATAGACACCTAAGCACTGCAGAATACATCTTATCTCAGTGTTGTATGAAGAACTGAAATCTCAGAGTCAAGTAAAAGTATAGGTACATCTCCAAAATAGGACTTTAGTAAAAGTCACAGTCACTGACTGAAATGTTACTTGAGTTAAAGCCTTAAAGTATCTGAAACGTCTTGTACTTAAGTATGGAAATTACTGTAAAAATGTATGTACTCAAGTAATGTAATGAAAAGTATAAGTAGAAAGTAAAACAAGGCAAATGCAGTTTGAATGACATTTTTTATATTTTGGTTAACTTGTCAAATACAGTTCAAATAATGTACACAACCAAGTACAGGTAAAAATTAAACCTGCTAATAGATATAACTGCAGGCATCATTTGGTTAAGAAAATTAGGTGCTTTACCTCTAGCACAAGGTAACTTAACCTGGTTTACAACTGAACCAGCTACATGGGGCTACATTTGTGTCCGACTTTGTCGCAGTCAATCAGTAGGTGGGTCAAAACACAAGCGTTTCTCTCTCTCGCTTTTTTGTAACGAGTAACTAAACCACACATTGAAAATGTATTGAAGTAAAAGTATGCAATTAAGTTTGGAAATATAGTGAAGTAAAAGTGAAAGTTCTCAAAAAGATTTTCATACCCAAGGAAAGTATGAAGTACTCCAAAATATACTTAAGTAAAGTAGTGAAGTGTTTTTACTTCGTTACTATACAACACTGCCTTATCTGATATTATCTTGTGACTTAAGTTATTAAAATAATTTAATTTAAAATGTACACTTCATGCATAGATCAGTTGCAAATGGATTGTTATTTTTCCAACATCTATTTATGATCATTTTGGTGACAAAATTAAAACCCAAAACTCGGCATATAAGACAAGTGAAAATATTATATCAAAAAGAAACATGGCCTAAACAATCAGCTAGCTTAGACGTGTTGGTGACTGGTGTCCAGAATCATATTAACAGAAAGTTTGGTGGAAGGAAAAGGGGGTTTGGTTTGCACAAGAAACAAGAATGAATGAATATTTGGGAGGATTTTGAGGCAAAGTTAGACTCAGCACTTCTTGAAACACCAGAAAGAAACACACACCTGTCTCAATCCTTGTGCCGAGTCACTCCTGAACCAGAGACAATGTAGATGTTTTATCTGAACTATTATGGGATCCCTTCATAAACTGTGAAGAAAAAAAATGACTGCAGTGTTACTCAGATTAAAAAATATATATATTTTGTGTTTCTTTTGGAAATCAGTGTCCTGGTGGACACTTTCATGTAATCATAAAAATTAGCTTATTTTCTTGTAACAAGTGTTCTGTTCCAGAAATAAGTTAACTTTTCAATGATATTCTAATTTATCAAACTGCATTTATGGGCACAGTGCCAGTTTTTATTTACTTATATTCTAATATTTCATGACGTGGCCATGACGAGCTTACTTTCTTCTCCTCACATCCGGTTTTTTTCTTCTTTTTACGGAAACTTGACTACCAAGCGGCTTCTGTACCAGGCTACCTTATCCATCCCACCTGCCCAAATCTCACCCGACCGGTTTAAATGTCGACCTAAACAATGGCGCTTACGCCTCGCAGTTTTAGATTTCTTTGGTTTCAGTTCTGTTTAAAATATAGGAAGTAAACTAAATAAAGTTTCCAAGCCAATCCCTCTCACTGGAAACCTGACTTTGGCACTTTCACTTATTGTTGAATCAAACGAGAAGCGAAATTCTGTTTTCGATGGTTTGTAATTTTACTAAGTCTTGTGCTTTTTTTTTCTCCATTCGCAATCAAATTGTGTAAAACCAGCATGCAAAAACTCTCACAGAACGCTCACCTCCTTGTTATTTTTTTTTCTGTAATTAATAAAAGTGTGTCCATACCGCGACCCCGCCAACAGATGGAGCTATTCACCACGATTGGAAAATGACTGGTCTCTTCGGTAATAGGTAGAAATAATTAGTTTGCAAAATTCTCCCTGGGTTACAGAAGTCATCTTCCAAGAAAAGGAAAAAAAACTTGATATACAGTGTCGTTATGCATAGTGACAAGAAATCCTACAGGGGAGCTTAATAATGCATCAGTGATACAAAAAAAATACATGTAAAGGGATGCAGAAGGCATGTCATATTGCACATTTACAGGCTTTCTCTCTGTCCTGTTTGAGAAAATATGGAAGGACCTTGTCAGTGATTCTTCCCTTTAATAGAGGACTTGTCCATTTATAGTAATGGAAGGTCTCAATCTTCCCTGGCAATCACTCCAAACCCCCATGTGTCCTCTGAGGAATATCCTGCAGCCACTCACAGTGCTGAAGCCCAAACCTTCCACCCCCTCACTCCTGCACCTCGCAGGCGCCCTATTCAGCACCCTGGAGAGCTGCTGCAGGTACTCAGCTGTCCTTTGTGACTTGGCCGATGAATGGCGGGAATTGTGTGTAGGGGAGATGTGGAAAATGACGAGAGGGTGTACAGTTGGGGGAGAGAAAAGAAAAGATAACCTTGCATGACAGAGGCTTGGCTCGAGCTGAGCGAGGACGGGCGTCTCTGGGATATATGTCGTTTATGCGTGGAATAGCACTCAGAGCTGCATCAGGGCTAACAGTCTGGCCTGCAGATGCAGCTGATGAAAATAAATGATGCTCATACTCTAGTTCTCCTCCCAGCAATAGGCACGCCTCCGTCACAATGCCAAAACTCATCTTTCTTCATCTTCTTCTCACATTCAGCAAAAACTATAATCCACAGCACGATTGTTATGCACGGTTTATATAGTATAAGAAGACTATAAGTAGAGCACATACGAATCATACAAGAAAATCACAGTCAATAATGTTTTCACAATGAATTCACTTAAACGACATGCTGTGTTTTTGAATGAGATTGAAGCATCACTGCCGTGCTGAAAACAGGGGCGAGCCAACGCCTGCCTCTCTCTCTCCGTCCACACCTTCCCCGCTTGCTTTCTTGCCTTTCTGTTCATCGAAGGCTTTCAAATCCTAGATCGGCACTATTGTTCGAGTGCCCAGCCCCCACGGCAGTGAGAGCCCCACCACCTCCACCACCATCACCATCACTGCTGTGTAGCCGAAGAACAAAAGAGTGAGTGTCAGACACCACCCACTAGATCTCTTTCACACCAGAGCCCCCCACCTCAGTTCCAGATGGGGTTGCCTTTTTTTTTTTTTTCAGGGCTTCTCTCAACCCCAAGAGTCCTCGAAAATGGAGCCCCCCACCCAACCTCCCCCCTTACTCCCTCTCCTCCCCCTCGGAGGCCTCGTCTCAGCTGCCCGTCATCCACCTGCTCCTCCGCCACGCGCCCGTGGCCAGGGCACGTCCCCTCGCTATTCGGTCCCACCAGGGAGTCCTGTTAAAATCCATTGACCACTTTTCATTATTTTCAAAAAGATGCAAAAAAAATTTAACAGGCAAACCTTTCCCCTCCATTTTTAATACAGTTGTACACAAAAAATAATACATTGTTGTTGTTGTTTTTTTTCAGTTTGAAATTATCATATTAAAATGATCCTATTTTAGGTCAGTGGGGATCACCAATGTCATTTATATTAAACAGATTTCTTTAAAAAAAAAATGCTTCAAAATAAAGAATACATATTCTTAGTATTTGGCATATTTACCTTCTGAACCGTGCGAGGTGTCAGATGCTTTAGGTATTCATCCACAGGCTTTTGACAATTTGCTTTCATCTTAGCCAGTTCCTCCTTAAAGAAAAGGTAACTGTCTCACATATGCACATCTTTCTATAAAACTCCTCTCAGAGCATTGGGATGGCCACACCAAAATAATTATTTTGTTGTTCATAAGCCACTTCATAATTTAGCCGCATGTTCTGGACCATTGTACATTTAGAAGTCACATTTGTGTCCAAGCTTTAACTTTCTGGAGGATGTCTGTGTGCGGTCGCTCTAATATTTCCACATAGTCTGCCTTCCTAATGATTCCATCTAATTTGTGAAGTGCACCAGTCCCTCCTCCAGCAAATCAACCACACACTGTGAGTCTGACCATGGTCCTTGTGGTCAAACACTCAATTTTTATTTTTTCAGGCCATGGGACAACAGTGTAAGTCTTTAGCCCTGAATGCATGCATCTAAGTGATAATACAGCATTTAATATTGTTTTTGAAGTAATGGCTTCTTCCTCACTGAGTGGCCCTAATCACATTGGTTCAGTGTGAATAGGGCATTATTCAATATTCAATGTGCATATTTCACACTAAAACAAATTCTTACGGCGTCAAGATTCTTGTTATCTCACTCTCAAATCTGACTTTCAGCAAATCAAAAATGATTTTGGTAAGCCTCACACAGCTTTAACACAACAGTTAGAACAAAAACGGTTATGTGCATTTTATGCCGTTCACGTAAAGATCTGCCTTCAACAGTAGAAAAGAAAACCTATTAAAAGAATAAATTGCAAACGCAAAAATAATGCTCACGCTAATCTCCATCCCAAATTAGTTTCCTATGACACTGGGAAGGCAGATGCTCATTTGTTTAATTTTCTAAAAGCATCATCATGCAGCTTTTTTAGAAGAATATTTGCTCCAACCTCCACCCAGTGTCTTGACCTTTCCCCTCCAGGGACGGGGAGTGTGCCTAAGCAACAGGGCACATCTGCTACAAGACAGCTGTTAAGCCTCCTAATGATGATCCAACAGTCGGGGTTGGAATGGGAGTTTAAAGTAATCGTTGCTGAATCTCTCGTCCTACTTTCCTTGAAATACACCAGAAGACGGCCGACCCTCTTGGTAGAAGCCAAACAGTTTATTTGGCTAATGTAGTTCTTTGTGTATTCACAAAAAACCCAGAGTGAATCAGTGGAATGAACGTTGATTAGTATGAGCAGCCACAGATTCCCCTCTGTCTCCATTACATCCATGGATATAAGATATGCTGTCACACACTGATCAAGATTCATGGTAATGGATCCTCCAGCTCTAAACGATACGTTGCACAAAATGCAGGGTTACTTGTACAATCGCATTTGTTAAAATGTGCATGTGCAGACGTTTACGTAAACCGTCCTTATAGATGTAAATCTAATCTTAATTTGAAGTTTTCAGCATGTATTTGAACCATTATGTGTTTTAATTACACACTATCTCAGAATTGTACACAAAGGCTCAAATATATACTGTCTGTCTAACCTTGTGGCTATTTGGCTAAATGTCTTTAAGAGAGTTGGAATGAAACTTGTTGCAGGTTACAGGTCCAAGTTCCAAAATATGACATTTTTTCTAAATAGAAGTGACTCATTTTGTTTGATTAGCTCCATGATAGTGATTTGGTTTCTATTCATAATCTGTAAACATTTAGTAGGTCTGAGGTCAGGGTTTTGGGGATGCCTAATGCAAGCCTTCAAAACTGATATTAATTTCTTTTATATTGTTGGAACACCAGAAGGTGTCTGAGTTTCAACCATTTGACCAAAACTGTAACCCTCAGATGAAAGAAAATTGGTTAGGATGTTCAGGAACAACCTACAGAACCATGAGTAAAACATCCCCACACTGGAAAATATTGGACTAATGTGTATTTCTATTCTGAAGTGATGACAAAAACTCAACAAACTTGATTATTTCGCACAGTGAAATTTATGTCTTCCTACAAGAACAACCAAAAAAATTTTAATAGCAAAGACTTTATGGTCAGAGAAGACAAAGATTAAGCCGTTTGGCTACAGTGACTCAATGGTGGCTTATTTGGTGTTTTGAAACACTGAATGAAACACAACAAATATAACCAGATTGTTTATTTGTTGTATGGATGAACTTAAAAATAGAGGCTCTTGTTACTTAAACAATTTATTTTCTGAAAAAAAATACAATATACTTTTGCAAAGATACTAACTTTAAAGTTTATTGTTGATTTTTCACAGATTCAGTTACGTTAGATTTACTTCACCACCAATTTGTTTTTCTCAATGTAAGGCACACAAAGCTAGAGCACTGCACCAACTGTGAAGCATAACTCTGAAGGCCTGATTCAGGTTTAGTGGTCCTGGTCTTTGAACACAGTCCCAAATTGGGTTCAATACTAAAGACAATCTCCAAATTCTATAATGAGATGGATTAAAACTTGGACACAGTGCTGCTGTGGTGGCGCAAGCGTCAAGCACAACCCACATTGGTGGCCTTAGTCCTCAACGCAGCTGTCACAGGTTTGATTCCCGGCCTTGGCGACCTTTGCTGCATGTCTTCCCCCTTCTCTCATTAGCCATTTTCCTGTCAATTAACTATCAAATAAAAACCACTAGAGCCAAAAATCTTTAAAAAAACAAACAAACTTGGACACAACTGGGTTTTCCAACAGGGACAATGACAAAAAAACACGAATCAAAACTAGTTTTGTAATATAGTTAATATACAGCAGACTAACATCAAACTCCTAGAAAGACACTGACTCCAAAACCATTGAAAATGTAGCAACTGTTTAAAAATCAGGTACATGCCAAGAAACCAACACATGTAAATGAACCATTTCTATGAAGAAAAGTAGTTAAACATCTAGTAGGAATTCTGCCTGGAGCTGCCTGTTGATTACTGCAAAAGTTCGTGATTTTGAGTGAGTGTGTGTATTTGAGGCCATATGCACATTTTATAAGACAACATTTTTATTAAATTCAAACTCAAGGACTTCATTTTTGCTTTAAAAAAAACACTGAATGATATTCTGTGTCTTTATTCCATTCTGGATAAAGATTGGTTCAAACACATCAATAAAAGCAGAAGTTTGGGCCATAAGAGTTTATGCATACAGTTTAGCAGCACTTCATATGCACATAATACGTGTCTGGGTTCTTTGCCATATTGAGACTTTTTTGATCTATAGGAAACAAGTTAACCCTCTACAGCACATTACCTAGACCCCCACAATCCTGTCAAACCGTCATCCTCTGATCCCTGAGGGTTTGAGCACCCAAATCCATTGAAAGAAAGAAGAAGAACAAGAAGAAAAAGGAGAAGAAGAAGAAGAAGAAAAAAAAAGAGTGCACCGTGGTCCTCCTGCTACATCTGCCAGGGAGGAGAAGCAGGAGGGGCCTCACTTATGGGCCGTACAGGGGAACAATATCACTCCATCTGTCACAAACCGTTTCATCTCTGATGGAGTGAAATATAGCTTCCAGAGATATATTCTTCCATATCATCTATGTGTATTAGCTTACCAGTGCCCAAGACTTTACCAATTCCCCGAAGCGAACACGCAGAAGCTTTTTGTATCATATTACCTTCCTCCCACCAGCCAGCACTCTCCATCCAGCTCACAAATTACGCTTTTAAGCCGAGCAGCATGTTAAAAGAAATTGTTCCACTTTACACAGTGAGGCAGTTAATGAAAATGGAACTAAGGGGATGTGCAGGCGAGCAAAAAACATTTACACGTAAAAACTTCCAAAATGGAAGTACTAAAGCGGAAACCTGAAAGCGTAATAAATGCTAATGATGGCCTGTGGAGAAAATATAAGAGGAAGAGAAAAATGAGAAAGATGCAGTCTGGTAATAAGCAAAATGCTCTTTCATATTCAAATGCTATAGCTGCTGTTCTTTGGAGGATGGGTGTGGCCGACTGATTCTTCTTGCCTCCTCAGCTGTCGCGGCTTTGTGACGTCTGTGATTCCATTTGCTCAATCAGGCCACACTTTCAGAGAAAGTCCACATCGCTGCTTAATAACCGCAAACTAAGTAGCTCGGTAATCTAGAAAGCAGTCAGAAATCACAAAATGATCAGGCTCTTTAGTTTAAGAAATCAATAAAAAAAAAGATTCCCAGGAGTGATGATGCTTCTTTCTCTCTCCCAATCCCCCTCTCTCTCTCAGCAGCAGGTAAAGCTGCAATCTCAGTCATTCATATTTAATTCTGCTAGAGTTTCCGGGAAGACTAATGTGCTATTGATTTCAGGCCTCCTATTACTGGAGAGGGGAGGGAGGATGGAAAAGGCCATGACGGTAGAGAGCTGGACCACAGGGACTGAAAACAAGAGAGTGAAAAGGGAGAGGGGGAGTGAAGCAGGGAAGAGCATGGAGCCAAACAGCTACAGCGACGAGCTCTTCTGTGAAACACTGAAATATTCCACACAGCAAGCCTGCATTATCTCTCTAACAATCTGCTCCACACTCTCGAATAAATACATAAACGTCCACGTGAAAGAACAAGGAGGAAAATTGAGGCTGAGGCACAAAATGTGCCCCGTCTTATTTACTTTTCATTAAACCGAGGCAGTTACTCAGCGACTGGGGTCAAACCCAACAAAGCAAGATTACCTGTGACTCCTTTAACTGCTTTTGCATCCACATGTTTTGATAGAAAGGGGAAGAGAGTAAAATAAGGAAAAGGGGGAAAACAAAGAGAATGTCCAAGAGCCAAAGTGTGTTTAAGGTCTCTCCCTTGACACCAACTCAGACAGGACAAGATGAAAGATTAATAAGCTTGGCTTTATATTTAAAAGGTTCACAATAAAAGGTGGTTTCAGTGAAGGGGGGGGGGGGGGTTGCTCTGTTTAATCAAAACCCAGAACAACAGGGTCATGTACATCAATGGATGAGGATACCACCAAAGAAGGGCAATCAGACGGCAAGATTGTGGATTTGTTTGCACATCTTTTTGTTCGACGTCGAATACGTGCAAACAAAAACACCTAGCGTACGCGGAGAATTATCCAGCAGAATACCATACATAAATAAAAAAAAAATAAAAAATGACAAGAGCGTCTACTTCAGAGACTTCCTCCCACCAGCCTGTCTACTCTAATAATAGCCCAGAGACAACGAATCCAGACAGACAGAGGGAGAGAAGGAGAGCATAGAGACAGAGGAAAAAGTGCGAGTGAACCCGTGAGGGAGATCACCAGAATATTGGCAAATAAAACATAAAAGGGTTGAAACAGGCCAGATGCCACTGTCAACACATTTCCCCTTAAAAAAAACAAAACAAAACAAAATAGGTTAATTTATTTCTGGATTCCTTCCTCGTTCACTGCTGCTGCCACACAATGAAAACTCAGAGATGCCTTGAGCCAGGCCTGGTTGAGAGAGACCCTTGAATTAACCAGACCAGAGGCTGAATCATCCTTCCCATCCCCCAGATCCACTGTCATAGTGTCACTCGCTCACTCTGCTCATCTCTCTCTCTCTCTCTCTCCCTCTCCCTTCTTCCCATGCGCGGACAAAGCCTCCACCTTACCGCAGGGCAATGGCAACAGGCAGTCATTTTGATGAAATAATAATGAGGAACGGGGAAGGAATTCTGATATTTTAGAGCTTTAACAGGAATTTATTTCCTGCACATACTGAATATTGAGTTTCACCAACTGGTATTTTAAAAAATAAAAAATAAAGAACCGTTATCTTATTTTTATGTTTAGGTAAAGTGCACCCTTTATTTTCCCCAACATGTAACATTTTGATTAAAGAGGCGTGATCAAATGCAGACGGACAATATTTACAAATTCACCGACTCTTAAAATCAATTCATTGAGCTGGATTTTTTTAAAGGGGTATCAGAGTAAAAGGGGCTGAATGCAAATTCATCCTACTCTATTCAGATGTTTATTTCTGAAAAAAAATGACCCTATGTATTGTTTTCCTTCCATGACAAAATTATGTCCTACTTTGTGCTGGTTAATTACATATAATCCCAATGAAATACATTTAAGATTAAAGGATTCTTCAGTTTATTCATTTAAAAATACTCCACTAATGTGCATTCCACAATATGCTAAAAGAAAAGGGCCACTTCTTCAAGATTCCTGACCACCATTACTGGAGAAACCCTCAACTACGAGAAGATAATCAGTAGAATAACACACAAAAAAAAGCTTTTAAGCAAAACTAAGGCTTGATCCATGATTCAGTAACATACAATAGACGCTTTAAATGCCCTCTTACCCACATGGAGGATTCAGCTGCCATGCAAACAGGGGCTTTAATGAGAGGCCACAATTAAGCCCATTTATTCACATTAAGTGTGAACTGTAAGTGGGACTGCAGTCAGTTGACGGACCTGGTTGCTTTTGTGTGACAAGAGCCGCTTTCATTCAGCTGACAAAAAGGGAAAAAACACAAGCACCTAATGAGTGAATCTCTCCATCTCTTCACCGACAGCCGAGCATGCTGACAAGAACCACACACACACACACACACACACACACACACACACACACACACACACACACACACACACACACACACACGCACGCAC